>BMAV01020189.1:215299-242828 GCA_019973955.1 Trichonephila inaurata madagascariensis
CGATATGCTTCATGTGTCTTCTTTTTTGGAGATATGTGGTTGAAAGCTTCGAAAGTCGATCTATTAACTTTATAAAAACAGAGTAATGGAGTGGTGGTAATTAGCTTACCTTAAGGGAAAGAACTTTCTCGAGCACATGTCCCAATGGTGTTAATTATTCGTTTTTTCTTCTTTTTTCTGTTTGTATAGTTCTTAAACACATATGGCGGCAAAGGAAACCCAATCACATGCGGGCGTATAAATTGTTTCTTAGAACTTTTATTTACCTTTTCAGAAACTAGAAGAAAGGTTAAACAGTTCTAATTGCCAGTTAAACACCTCTGAGTGACTTGAAGAAAAGAGAGAAAAGTTTAGTGGAGGTCAGAAAAAATAATAGAGAAGAGTCAGCTTAAAAGAGAGAGAAGGGGGAAAAAAGAGTTTGTTCTTGTGTTAAAATAAAGCAATTTTCTGGTCCATGGTCTTTTGTCTTAAACAATGTAAATAGAATGATTTAAAATGAGTTTTTCTCTAAGGAGTATGAATTATTTTATTCCGAGGTCTTAAAGAATGTAATTAATTAAAGAAGAAAAAAGAAAAGAAACTAAAAAAATTAATAGCATTTATTTTATCTGCATTTAGAAACAATTCAAAATAAAGAATAATACTTTACTGTGAAAAAGTTTATAACTTTTTATATTTCTTAAAATAATAAAATATATCTAACTGTACTTAACTTCTAAATTTTACATCATTCTGATAATTTCATCTAATGAAAAAGGAAGCAAGTATCACAAAATCGTGCTTAACCCGTTCAGAACCATGATCAAATAAATAGTATCACCTCAGAGGACACGGTATCATATGTGAATTTTTTTTTTCAATTCTGAAGACCATGATCACACTCGTGTGATCTTAAATCGGAACTTCTGGAATTTGAAATGAGTATAACCAAAAAATTTTGGAGTACTTTTTTATCAGTAATAATTTTATTTGAATTTGTAAATGAAGTTAGGCTTAACAGGAAAAATCGCCTGGTCCTGAACGGGTTTATTTTGTGATGTCAGTCCTATTTCCTGAGAAGTTACTAATATATTATGAAGGCTCTTTTACATTATTCTGTACTATCACTGTGCTATTTTTATGCTTATTATAACAGTTTAGTATTATATGTGTTTTTATGAATATGCATAATACATACATATACCTGTTCTGCATTTATTCGAATCTGAGCCACATTATTTTCTAATGTTAATGCAACTGAAAATCGGGTGGGGCTTAAGATCGATGGCCGAACAATTCGTCGGATGGGGAAAATTGAACTTGATACTGAATGTTAGAGCAATTACAGATTCCTATAAATACTTAAAATATTTTAATACTAGTAAAATAAATTTTATTTCCTTCTTATTAGTCCTCATTTAAATTACTTCAAAACTTTGTAAATATTATAAATCGATAAACCCTATTTTACACTATTTCTAAGTTTTAACTCATATTTTACACTATTTTATAACTACCACTTTACATTAATACTTACTTTTAAACGTGTCACCAGAAAAACAGTAGATGTATATATATAACTGTGAGTGCATATAACAGTAAAATTGTTTGACTAATTATAAGAAATAATATTTTAAGTTCATTTTAACAAAATATGGATTTTTTTATTTGCAAACATTCTTTAATTTGCAAAAAGACTGTGCGTCATTATAGAAAATGTATGTATTTTTATTTTAATTTTAGCAGTTTTAAACATTTCAGTCAGTAAAAATATATCATGTATCAGGATTTTTTCTTACAACCTGTGTTATTAGATAATCCTAATTTCGTTAACTGATTGTATTACTAATTAAAATGGTTTATATTTAGCATTTTGTAATCATAGCCGCCATGTATGAGCTCGTATACCCTATATGACAATGCATCTGTAGGAAATATTTATGCATACACAGAGTGGCCAAATTATTATGACCACTCGACACTTATACGAAAATCAGCTATGACTATAAGTAGTTGCCACTAGAGGGCAAGATAGTTACTAATAAGGAATGCAAGGATAGTGAAGCATAAATTACACTGTGTTGCTTATGAAGAAATAGGGGGGAAATGTAATTTAGCTGTGTTTCAAAGTAGGATGATTGTAAGTGCTTGGAACGTCGGAACCAGCATCAGCAATACAGCTGCAATTGTGAAGAATTGGAGAGCAGCACTTTTGATGTTTACAGTGAGGAGATTCTTAAATATATAAAAATTGGTCTCAACGTCAAGCTTGTAGTCAGCACTGGCTACTAAAAGTTCGTTCGGAACGATTAAATTTCGAAAATTTTCCTGTCCAACAGAAGATCAACCGTACTTGAAATTGCAAGAAATCTAAATCCACGAACGAATAACTAGGCTGCACAGTACACCGTAAAGACTATGTTAGCCAACGACTTATTCGAAAGTGTCAACTGTTCGTCTTGAACAAGAGAACAGACGTCTATAATTCTCAAAGGAACACATTGATTGGGCTGCAAATTACAGGTAAAAGAACAAGTGGCCCGATGAATCATGTTTTTAGTTACATTCTGTACACTGCAAGGTATGAATATGAAAAAAAAATATTAAAAAAAAAAATTAAGTCAATCCCTACTTAGATCAACAAAGAAAAATTTTATATTTTAGCTACTTTTTTTATTAAATAGTTACAATTAATATAAATACTTATATACATATGACAGAATCACAACATTAAGTGGTAAGTAATTTTTATTCGTTATCATTAAAGTATCGTATTTCATTCAAAACAATCGTTTATATAAAATTTCAGTTAAACTGAATGCTTTAAAACGTGAGAAAAAAAAATCTTTTAAAGTTATGACCCAAGTCACTAAAATTGAATTCAACGTGGCCGCATCTGCAATTCTTTAAATAATTAGTTTCTGCCAATTAATTTTAATTAATTATAATTAAATTATCGTATTTTTCCCCAAAACAATAGTGTATAGAAACTTGCAGCTCAAATAAGCGCTTTAAAATGTGAGAAAAAAGCCTTTTCATGTTTTGACACATGTCGCCAAAAATGATGCCAACGTGGCTGTATTTGTCATTGCTTGAATAATTAGTTTTAATCAATTAATTTTCATTAATTACAATTAAATTACTGTTTTGTCATCCAAAATAATCATGTATATAAAATTTCAGCTCAATTGAGCGCTTTAAAATGTATTTCATTAACGATCGGAAATTCCACCAAGATAAATAAATAAATAAATATATAGAGAGAGTGTGAGCTATTAGTAGGAATTGAAAAACATGATGAAAGTACGAATCCCCTCCGCCTTGCTTCATTTCTTCAAGCTAGTGGAGACAATATTATGGTTTGGGAAACGTTTCTTGGCATTACATGATTTCTTCGATTTATGTAGCAGAACGTTTGAATGCCCAAGGATACTTAGGTGTTATAACTGCCCAAGTGCAATATTTTATATTAATGAAGTATCTTGTTGGAATTGGATACTTTCGGTAGGATATGGCTCTCTGTTATACAGCTGGCATTGTCCTTATATGTTTTAGAGAGCAAGACAGAAACCTTACTTTGCTTAGTTGGCCTACACAATCATTAGATCTCAATCCAACTGAGTGTTTGTGGGAGAAGATCAAACGGGATATCTGAAAGCTAGATCCAGTGACATCCAACGTGAAGGCAATGTGAAGTGCAATTCATCAGACATAATGGGAAATACCACATACCACGTATTAACCATTCATAGAGTCCATGCTAAGAGAGGAAACCATGCAGTATTAAGGGCAAAAGAAGGTCCAATATTGTCCTGATGGGTGATAATAATTATTTGGCCACTCACTGAATATTGATAATAAATGGAGTTCACACATACATTACTTCAAAGCTCTTATATTACAAATGTTAATACTCTCTAAATAAAATAACGCGAATGAAAGTGAATTAATTATTCTCCCGAAACTTCATTTCTATGAAATTATTATATTAAATGTTTTCAATTAAAAATTCCCGATGCCAGTTATTAAATGTAGTTAACTATATTGAAGTACATATTTAAGTTTAGATTAAAATTCTTACTTATACTCATTTCAATAAATATGGAAAACATGTGTTGTGATTAAATTTTAATGTTTAATTTGAAAATTAACCAATTTGAACCAAAATGTTTCAAATGAAAAATGGAAAAATTAGATTAAATTGTAATTTAAAGAATTAATTACACAATACAGAATTCTAAAACATTTTTGAAACTATTTTGCTCTTTATTAATTCATAATATCCGAAATGAAATATTTTTTTACATAAAATTATCATTTAAATGTTAATGTGAGTGTTTCATATTTTTTGCAAGAAAATAGTTAAAGTTTTATTTAGCACTTAATAATTTAATGGAAATTTTTTATCTGAAGACCTTAGACTTTGGTTTCCTTATGAATCATATTTTATAGTATGGAGTAAATTTTTACTGTGAATAAGTTTAAAAAGTATTTTTAAAAAAATATGTAGGTGTATACAAATAATTAAATTTTTTAAGATAATAATTCAGTTTGTTTGTTTTTGAACGTCATATAATTCTCTTTTAAAGTATTTAATACTTTGTTAAAATAAATAAGTATTTATAAATATTTTCATTTTAAAACTTAGATTTCTGTTTTACAAACCAAATATGAAATACTAAACAAGTAGCCAATAAAAAAATTCACATTATTATCTCTCGTTTTTATCCTTTACTTAAAAAAAACTAACATTATTTGCAGAAATGTGAAATAAAAATTGTATAAACCAATTTGTTGTTTGAATTTATGCAATAGTAAATGTTTCTGTCTAACAGTGGTGAATTTTTTTATTCTAACCAAATGTAAAAAGGCTTCAAAACTCTGCTTTCAAATCTCTACTAAATCTTTTAGAAACTTTATATTCTATACGTATCCTTTTTTTTTACTATGTTTAACCATAATGCAAACTATTCTAAATAAATCGAAAGAAACTTTTTTGAGTATTTCAAAAGAATAATTCTTAATAATCCATTGTGAAAACATTCGAAAACATATCAAATCTTTTAAGATATAAATGTTTTTAGCTTATCAGTTTTGCTTAGACCTGCGAATTTCTTAATGTGTTCTAGTATTTCTTTTATAATATGTAATGTTTGAAGAAATTATTAATTTGGATATACTTATTTGATATTTTTTTTAAATATGCTTATGTATTTTTTCATGAAAGTTACAATATTATTATAATATAAACATGTTTTGATTTTTAAGGAGTATATTATGAAAACTCTATCCCGAGAAAAATAGAAAGCTATTTTTCTGTTAAAATAAAGTGACAAAATCAGATTGAATAATCAAAAGACGAATTTGTTATTTAATAATCAAGCGATTTAAACCAAAATGAAAGTTTGATTTTTGAAGTTTATTGAATATGCATACACTTTTAAGAAATGTATCTGAAAATCTTAAATATAATGCTGTGGTACGTAGACAGATTCTAAGCATCTTTGGTTAAAAAAGTTTAATAGGATATTTAAATATACAATGACAAATATTTAAAATGCTAAAATTTAGATCTACAGTGAAGGCATTTACGTAAACTATAATACTTTGCGATTTAGGAAACAAAATAAACTGTATCATACAGACATTATTAACGATCTGTAATGATGGTAGCTGAGGTGATGGGGAAATTTCTGGTAGTGCAGCTCTGGTATACATCCTTACTCCTACCTTAGTCATGGACATTAAGATTAAAAATCCAAATTTTTGTTCAATTTTTAAGTCGGAGCTTATTGCGGTCAGAAAAGTTTTGCAGTTCGCATGTGAAACCGAGGTTCAGTTGCAATACGGTTGGATTCTGACAGAAAACCGTGATTCAATTCAACGCCTATTCAATTGGACATTTATAGGGGACCAAACTAGCCTTGATGTCCTTGATCTTCTTGGTCGTGTTTCTTCTAATCATTGTGTATATTTTCAGTGGGTTCCACCCCACGTAGAGATTGATGGTAATGAGAAGGCCAATTTCTTAGCCAGGACTGAAGTTGAGAAGGGGGTAAGACCTACTGGGTCTCTTAAGTTTAGTGAATTATCTTCCTTTAAGAAGAGTGAACTCAATCAGCTTGGATGAACTCTTTCTAGTCACCCTTGGTACTTTGGAAGAAATCCAGTAGGTACATTCAAGCTTATACCTAAGAAATACCAGACTACCATCTTGCGCTTTGTGAGTGGCCATATAAAAGCTCTCAATTTTCGTCTTGGTCAGAAGATACTCCCGGAGTGTCACTGGTGTTATTCCGGGCTGGTCTTTCCTGTCCACATTTTGACTTGCTCGGATTTTAAAAAAGACGAAGGCCTTCTAAACCCTCTTTTATTTTTAGAAGTTCTAGAGTTTCTTTTGATCCATGGAGATTATCTAGCATTGCTAGACAATCTGGGATTCGAAACAACAGCACAACAAAAACCGTTTTACAACAATAAACGAGCTATATTTTAACTGTCGGTTTCTAGAATTGTTCGCTAGAGGTCACTGTTCACCTATTGGTTTATTACAATGCATCTTAAAAACTCGGAATAAGTTTAAAGTTACTGTTTTTCAATATATCTGTTTATCTTCAAAACACAGTGCTATTATAAACTTTTCTCGAGTGTCTATCATTGTATTCATTATTATTTGGAATATACTGGAACTCATTATTTGTTGGAACCAACATATTTGATGCAATATTTTTACATAAGTTATATAAAAAATACAAAGTTCGTGATATTTCATAAAAAAATTTATGAATATTCTCTGCAAAATTGATATTTTTTTTTATATTGTTGCTAAAATAAATTTTTTTTATTTAAAAATTTATTATGAAAATATAACAACATTTGATTATTTTTGTAATTCAACATAATTAAATTAAATAAATTAATGCAAAAAATTTTATTTCTGTATTGAGATATAAAAAGCAGAGAATGAAATTAACTAATTGATAAAATTTTCAATTCAAACAGAACATCATAAGGTAATACAGTACTTGAAAAATTATTATTGTTTAAAATACTATGGGTTACAGAAGAAAACTACAAATGAAATCTCCTTTCATTACATACCAGTAGCATGAACGTTTAAGAAATTATATATACCTTAAATAAAACCAAAAAATAATAATATATCTTTCTCTGTTAAAGCAATTTATCAAATTCTGTTGCAAGTCATTTCATAATCTGAAGAAAAAAAATGCTGCTTCTTATGTTAACTAAAGTAGACTGTGAAACGGTTATATTGGAAACAATTGTGGGACCGAAACTGTTAAAGTTATTACTACTCACACATTCCCATCAAGATAGTAGTGTTATTTTCTTTTCATTGAAAAGGACATTCCCTGAAGGATAGAAGAGTAATATCACAGTAGGGAGTAGATACTGATAGACAAATTGATTCCTGTCAGTTCTTTGCTCTGTAACAAAAAGCTAAGGAAAATGGTTTTTCTCTTACCTTCCGCTGAAAAGTCCATTCTTCATCAATCTACTTTATACAAGCAGATGTTTCCCAAAGCATACAAAGAAAGCTCATCTTGATTGAAGGCGTGATATAGCGTTAACAAATCATACAATGGAAGATAAGAAAAAAAAAATTTAAAAATCAATGTTTAAAGAACCGAAATGTGTTTAAAAAAGCTTCTTATAAAAATAATTTGTTTTTCCCTATGCTTATGATACTCACAATCAATCGATATTTTTTACTACAATACATATCAGTAAATTGTAATAAAACTAGTGGAGTTTGTCCATTGATGGTGATGAATATTAGTCGAAATGTAACAAAGAAATATTTAAACAACTGTTCAACTCAACATACAGCTCTTACATAAAACTTAAGAAAGTGTGAGATTCATTTTGGCTTCTTTTATCGAAGGCTCCTGGAAAAATAATACTTAGTATGCTACGTTGCATGAGTAACGTTATTGATGCCAATATGAACACTGCCCACAATCGTTTTCATTTAAGGTGTGATGGAAACCTAAAATATTCTTAATATGACAATTTTTCGACTTTCAATTTGTATTGATTTTAAAATTTTTAAAAATACCTTACTTTAACCTCTAGGGTAATTAAAAGACCTTAAAACCTGTTTTTAAGTAATAATTGAAACTGGGACAAGCCCATTTAAATGGCGAAAAACGTAAACAAAGTATTTTGTTTGCTCTTAAAAGTTTAATGAATGATTTAAATCAAAACATTTAATTCAGAATTGTTAGAAAATTGTTTACATGGACATACACAAAATCCCAACGAAAGTGTAAGCAACGTATTATGGTCTCGTGTACCGAAGAAAATATTTGTTAAAATAGAAGTATTATCATTGGGTACATATCATGAAATTTCCTCATTTACTATGAGAAATGTATCAAAAACAGAAATTTTGAGAAAACTTAATATTGAGCCTGGTAAATACATAGTACAGGCAATGGAGAGCCTCGACGAACAGAGGCTGTTAAAGGCTATATACTCATGTTTACAAAAAACAACAGAAGTTAGGAAAGAAAAAAAAAGACTTAAACGAAAGAGGAAGGAAGATGAGATTCAAAAAAATGTAGATCATTTGGATTATGGGTAGGAATGTTTTAATAAGAAAGTAATTATACATTAAAGTTCCTTTATCTCAAAATGTAAATTTTTGATGTTCGATGTACTCTTTCTGGAAAAATAATGTTCCCAGGTATACAAGTTTCTTATGACATATTTAAAATGATAGCCAATATATACAGAAATCAGCGTTTTGTAAAAAACTCAAAAAATGTATTTTTTACAATTTTTTTTATGTTAAAAATGGGTCAAATTTCACTACGTTTGATAAAATATTTTATAAATTATTAAAAATTCAAAATTAGCTAAAGGCTCATTTAAGGTGTACTTCAATTATATGAAAAATTTCACGCATATACATATAACAGATTTTGAGAAAAGGCACATCGAAAACAGCCAATTTAACATTATCGGTATAGAAGTTTCCAACTCTTCTTAAGGTATCGGACTACGTTTGGAACCGTGATTTTTAGAAAGCGCATAAATGGATAATTTTCATAATATTTATTGTCACTTAGGTTAGAACACATGTATAAAATGGTTTTAAGGCTATTTTGACAAAAAAAAAATGATTTAAATACAGTATTTCGGCAAAAAATTAACTTAGAATAACATTTTTCCTAAGAGTTCTCTTTTTATAAAAAACGCTTTTATAATAATAACATTTTGCTTATATAAAATAAAGACTTCTCCATAAAGTCTGAACTAGATCTTTTGAAAAATTCACATTATTTTCAGAGTTACTACCAATTGAAATAATTAGTGGCGTTTTTTTCTTAAAATTTCTCCCCTCTGCTGTCGTAAAATATGGATAAATCCACTTTTAAGTTAAATATTGCCAAAATTCTAGTTCAGCCTCTGTACAGATGTCTGATATATATGCAGGCAAGACATTATTATAATAGAAGCATTTTTCATAGAAAGAGAATGTTTTGAAAACTGGTCATTCTATTTTCAATTTTTATCAAAATATTGTACTTTAATATTTTTTTATTGTAATAATATTCTTAAAACAATTTTATATACGTTTTCTAATCTAAGGGATACTAAATATCATAAATATTATCCATTTATGAGCTTTTGCAAAATCACGTTTTCTAAGGTAGTCAGATACCTTAAGTGAGCCATTTTTAAATTTTTCAACCACTGTGATTATTATTCAAATTTTTTGTGAATTTTTAGCATTAATTCATTGCAATAAAGTAAGGTCCCGAAAATTCGGTTTAATTTGGACCGATAAGTGGCCGAGTTTTTGAAAATGTCACGTTATTAAGAACGAGATTGAAGAAGAATAAGTACGTGTTTTCTCAGAAAATAGTGTACAGCACTTTTATCTATTATTTGTTTGAGAATACAACAGAAAATAAACCGTTGAAGTACCCTTAAACAATGGAAAAATTACACTCATGTGTCAATTACTACATGAAAATGAAACTATTGAATATGTAATATACACAGTAATTTACCTGATGAAATACACAAATACTTTATAAAGATATAAAGCTGTCTGTAATGAAAATTAAGTAGCTGATTTTGACAAAACTGACTACTTTTTTAAAAAATTAATGCGTAATGCCGTGTTGTCTCCCGTACCACATCCTGCGTTGCTGATTGATCACAAAAATTGCTGAAGGGCGGCTTCTGTGTATATAAATGTTCAAACTATATATTAAGAGTGCTTTTCTTAAGATTACCAAGCTCATCACACTACTGTCTGCAATTTATGCGTTTTTACTCTTCAATTGATATGAAAAATTTCAGTAAAAAATAGCTAAATTAGTAATCCACAAGTCCTATTAATAACTGTGTGACTGAAAACAGCTTTCTCTAAATTAGCAAACAGCTAAATAATTGTTTTGAACTTCTTATTTTACGTGGATTATATAATATCACCTCAAGTATGATATTTATAAATCATTGGCATTTATATGAAGTTCTTGCCGTCCCATTAAAATAATAATTCATAATAATGTAATGTTTATCCTGGAGAGATGATTATTATTGGTAGATAATCGAAAATATAATCTCCAAGGTGGAATAAATCCAATTTTCAGATATGTATGTCGTAGTAGGAAAGAAATTTTGAATCACTCGATATAAATTAAATTTCTTTGGTAGCTTTCCAGATCTGTTAAAGAGAGACAAGTTTAGAAGTGTTCTGCCCAGAGATGCCTTTGATATGCTAGATGAAAGAATTTATTTTTTCATTATAGCATATAAATTTATGCCTAAAGATTCTTGGTTCTTTTTTCACTCAACATCTCGCGTATTCGGAAAGAAATACGAGATACATCAGAGGAATGCATATATTTTGTTATAAAAATAAAATTATTGTAAAAAAATAAAAATAAAAGCGTAGGTAAGAAACTAAAAAAAGAAATTATATTAATTTAAGTGAAATATTCATTGTTTACATCTCCCAAATGTTTTTCTTCTAGAGTTTTCTTCCTATTATGTGAATGATTTACTTTAAATAACATTAAAACAAGTAAAATATAAAAAAAAAAATTAAGTCAATTACTACTTAGATCAACAAAGAAATATTTTATTTTAGTTGTTTTTATTAAAAAATAACACTTAATATAAAAATCTATATACATATGACAGAACCACAATATTAAGTGACAAAATATAAAGCGATTTTCCTTGTAATTTTCTATTTTCCCTTCTATATATGGCGTTGGACTTTTTTTGGTGCTATTTATTCATTTTTTAATTTAATGAATGAATTAATATTTGAAAAAAAACTGTATTTACATCAAGAGTCATCCACTACAAGTTTTAAAAAATGTGTTTGAACTTGAATGGATGAATAGAAAGTATTTTATTAAGGACTTAAAATTTGAACAATATATATACTGATAGAGTGAATTAATAGTAAGAAATTAAAAATAAATACGCAAAATTATTGAATTGATGTACTATGTAAAACTGGATCTGTAAGCCGAAAGGTAATATTACGAATCAGTGGTACAAGTTACAACGTTTGTAGCTGTGGCGTTCTCGATTCCATTTTTGGGATTCATACTCCTTACAACTTAACATACAACTAAAGACGATATTGTAGAACAATGATATTGTCATGCAATAGATCGAATTATGGCATAGAAATTCCATGCAGTGCTAAGCCGAAGTAGAAAAAGGAAGCTGCAAACTGAACTCTACCTATAATTGCTTGACCCTATTTGAAAGTTAAGATATCCGAAAAGTTTTGGAATATTTTTTAAAAATAATTCTGTACTAAAACATAGCAATTATATTTTAATGGATCAATTGGAAAAATTAAAGATATTTAACGAATAAAATTTAAATTATATTGTTTAGTTTGCTATGTAGCTCCTTGTTCACCTTTATTTAAGCCAACCAGCTAGAACAGTGATTCCCAACCTTATGTTTTTGCGGTACATTTTTAAAAATTTCAAAATTTGCCAACACATTAACAATAGAATAAGTTTGAAAGAACTTTTCTTATCTGCCATCCGCTAAGTAAAATAGGTTATATTATATTTTTCAACGTTAAATAAAATAATATATGCGACAAAGTCTATAAAATGTTTATTTAGTAATTAATTACTCAATTACTAATTGGTCGTAAAAAATGTTAATACCATTCTCATTTCATCATCTGCATTTAAAAGTCTCCTTTTTTCATTTTTATATTTGCTAATGCTGGAGATCTGAATTTACTCAAATGAGATGTAGAACATCGTATCAATATTTTTAAAAATTGTTTACTTTCGTAGGATAATAGGCTCTAAATTTAATCCAAAATTAATTAATTCACTCCTTTAAAGGTTTTGAAATTAAATTTTAATTATTACAAAGACATTAGTACTTCCTTATCGTTCAAAATTAATTCATATACATATGTACCTGTTATCTCAAATGGATTACGAATCCAATCAAAGTTTTTATACCTAAATTTGGGAAATAATGAATAACTCTCTCCTCTAGTGCTATCAAATGGTCAATAAAAATTTTATGAATAGTTTTATAGAAGTCTTTTGGAACTAATTCAGACTCTTCCAAATTACCTGCCTGTGCTTTGTTCTTCCATAATTTTTTTTGGAATCCCACCAGTTCTTTTCTCAGAGATTGATTAATATTTTTTTTAAAAATTTGGTGGCACACTTCAAGAATTTGCGGTGCACAAATGTGCGGTGTCACAGTGGTTTTTTTTTTTAGAATCACTGAGCTAGATGCTTGAAAGTATAGACACAGTTTTGTAACAAAATCATTAAACTATTTTTCTTCTTCTTTTTTGTTATAACATATGCATACTTTAAGTAAATTATTTCGAATACACAAATTTACTTTTATGAAGAAAACAATGTTTCTATGGTCAGTTGAAGGATGCACAAGCTGTTATTATCTGCATACGAGAATGGACGGAAAAAGAATCCACTTGATACCCCTTATTGTATACTGCTCTCAAAATCCAGGTTTAAAAGATTGTTGATAGTCAAACAATATCGCGCTGTGTAAGCTAGTTATAAATTATATTGAAAAATCCAACTTTTCAGAAGACTCTGATTTTCTTTTCTAAATTTGTGTTACTAACAATTTATTTTGGTACTTTTCCTAACATATATGTCAGCTACAGTACATATCAGTTATATTAAGGTAAAATTTGTAACTCGTGGGAAGAAAAATGTTAAAAATATTATACTCAAACATATTATACGGCATATTTTCAACACAAGTATTTAAAAACTAGTATTTAGTGCTATGTCTTTTAAATCTCATCATTGGGCATTTTCGAAGTACACAATGTGTTTTTTGTCGTAAATGATATAGCTGTGTGTTTGAATTTCAAAATATTCAGAAAAAAATGTTTTTGACATCTATTTATGTTTAATATTTAGGCATATTTTGTTAGGATTGTAGACTAATATAACCCATACTATACATCACCACAAACAGTAACAATGGTTTGGATTGTATACAATTTTTTTTTTTTTTAAAGTATTTTTGTACTTAAAAAGTAACACTAGATTTAATACTGAAGGATGAAATTTTGCAATCTTATTGCTCAGTAAAATAAACTATACCAATTTTTATCATGACTGAGCTAAAACTGAAAACGAAATATTACATGAAATAACGATTTCTGATATTAAAATCCTATTACAAAAAACAAAACAAAAATATCACATTTAGCAGTAAAAAAACAGAGAAAAGCAAACTAGACCCCATTGAAAGATACACCACATTCCAATCCTTCTCATACTTTGGAAAGAAAATATTTCCGCAAAGAATTGACTGCGGAAGTGGAAATGAAAGAGTTCCCTAATTGCAACCTCTTCAAGAAGGCAGAGAGTTTGCGAACGCATGGGCAATCAAGCACATAGATTAAAAGCTATTGGGGATGACCACTATTCGTAAGACAATATGTATGGATTATATCAAGCATTATAATTAGTTCTTTTCAACATTTTCAAATACGGCACATTACTTGGTATTTTACTAATAAATTAATCAAAGACATATTAATTTCATTTAGAAAGATTCTGAATGGATTTAGACTAGACACACGATATATTTATCTTCATCATCCTAAAATTTTGTTGTTTTTCATTTAAAAAAAATAATCTAAGACTAAATATTTTATTTCTTTACACATTCCTTTATATTTTTAGCCGTTCTATATTTTATATAGTCCATGCATTGATATACTAAACTTTATTAAATTTTATGAATATAATATATAGGTTTAAAAAAAACTCTCCTGTAAAGGTAATTTAAATTGTATAAAAAGGTGGTGGGTAAAGATCGGCCTTTTATTGCCCATCATAGTCATGAAATTTGAAAGTATTTATCGGAGCCGTATTATTATATTTCTGTGAACTTGAGGTATTGATTCTATAAGTTGAGTTTTCTAATTTTAAGCACCATCTAATTTTAATTAAAAAAGAAAAAAAAAACTGTTAAGCGCTTTAAGCACCACTATGTTTTTCTTTCATGTACTACAATAATAAGGCTTTAAAACTGACATTCCTTTGTTTTGGTGCATCGAACGTGCAATGTAATACGAAACCAAATAGCTTGTCCGCGAATCGGTCAGACTTTTTGAAGTTTTTAAAAGAAATGGACCTAATACCTAAAATGGTGGCATTTCTGGACAAATAAGCACAGCTGTGAACAGAAGATGCTAACAAGAAACTGTAACATCATTGTTGAAACAGTAAACGGCCAGCTAAAGAACTGGAGAGCTTTAAACAATATTATCCTAATGGTCCAAATACCTTATATTGGAGATTATGTTAAAATTGTCAGTGCAATTCTTAATGCTTTCCCACCTGCAATACTTAACAATATTTAGGACGACAATGTAATTGCCCAATGAATGCTAGATTTAGTGAAGAAGCATAATTACTTACAACAAACAGTTGAAGAAAATGGCTTTGTAAAAAAAAAGGGTGATATGGTCTATGTTAAATGGCTCTAATCTTCCAGATGTTCCACGATTAACGAGGAAGGAGCTACGATATTTAACTCTTGGGACATATCAGCTTAATAAAAGCCTATCATACACTCACGAACACCTTAATCAATCAGGGCTGTACTCTTTTAATGTAAATTGAGAAGATTTCTCAATCTTTCGACTCCAGTTGAGATCACGACACACTAGTTCAAACATATGGATAAGAACAGGTATAGGTCATAATACAAACATTGAATGGTATTATCAGTGCAAAGTTGTTGCTGAAGTTGTTAGCCGCTGAGTACATGTTGCATCTGTACTTTAATACTTGAGATACTAGCGCCATAATAACACTCAGACAAAAACTCCCAAGTCTTGGATATGCTGATACACTTCAAGATGCTGCTAATGGATGGAGCAGTGACGATTCAGCCAGTGAAAGCGAGAAGGTAATGTAATTGAAAATATTTGTTAAAAATACTTTAACATTGATATTTTTTCCTATTTTCTCTATTTAATAAAAAAATTTTATGAAAAAAGCCTAACATTTTCATTTTGATTGAGCATCAGGGTAAAAAAAAATACATAATATGAATTTGCCGATGGGCGAAAAAAGTCAGATCTTTAATCACCTCCTTTAAATTTCGGTATCAAAATTTCGAAATTAAATACACTACAGTCTATTTATTTTAAGAATAAGTATATTTTATAATGAGTGGTAATTTATAATATAAATTTTATAATATATTTTGTAATGATGAGATAAGAAAAACAGAGAGAAACTGAGTAAAATACAATTGCAGAACTTCAGTCTACTATTTCCAAGGCAAAATTATACATTACTTACAATTTTTGTCATTTCATTCTCCTGTCACTTCCAACTACATGTTATAAGATTCGATGCATATAAATATGGTAAGGATATAAACAAGAAGAATATCCTACACAAGTCTCATTATCACAAACCATCATGTCAAGCAAGAGAACTAAGCTTACCTGACGAATTCATTACTAAACAAACAGCGATAGGGCGTCCCGTTAACTTTATGACAAGTACCATATTACAACCGAGAGGAAATATCGCAGTAATATATTCCAAGGATGTTATTTTGAAACATACATTGAAAAGCTTCGGAAGAGAAATTTTCTGCTCAGAGTGTTATATTACGGCTCTCATACATATTTAAATATTCGTGTGAGCGGGATTCTGTCAAAAAATTCACTTCATCCCAAGCTGTCATGTGTCATTTAGGGAAACCTGAAAGGAAGAACTTCTGGTTTCTCGGTCGAAATTTAAAATGGAAGAAGAAATGTAGAATAAAAAAGTAATACGAGTATGCTTAGAGATATTCTCACTCAAAACTGCTTAAGTGAAAGTGGTTTTTCAGCAAAGAGTACTGATTAACGTTGATATATGCAATAATATATGTTACTAGCTGGTATACCCGTTCTTCTTCTGATTAAATTAGAAAATTAAACAGTACAGATTGAAGGATAAAGAAGTTTTTAATGAGCTAATTTTACGTGACTTACAAATTAAAGAAAAAAAAAAAACTTTTGGCATATCACAGCTGAACAAAAAAAATCATGTTTGTTAAATTTTAAATCTGTATATTTAATAGCTGATAAAAAAAGAGTTTTTTTATTTATAACACCCAGTAACTCTCTTGCGGGTCGATTTTTGAAAACACCTTCCTAAACTGATCCCTACTCAGCAAAAGTAAGACAAAGATACAAATTTTGTGTAATGAACGCTTAGAATAGAGTAAATAATATATCTGGATGAGTAATACGTTAATATTACTATTTGTTGTATTTATGTTATGTTAAAATTTTAATATTTGCAAGCAAGGCCATTCCTTATATTATCATGGCGATGCAATGGAAACATAGCGAAATGTTGGCGATAATGCCGAGATGGTATCATTTTTGTGGTAACCATCTTGGCAACTGATTGAACGGTGCAGAAGTTGATATGATGTAGCACCACCTGGTGGGGAGATGCAACAAAAACCTTCTCCACAAAAAATACATATACATGCCAATTTTCATAGGGATTGTTTGAACAGTGTTAGTGTGAAGCTGGTCATATATACAAACATCCATTTTTATATAGAGAGATGTATTGATGTAGGTATATTCACTTGCATTTTGCGCATGCTTCAAAGTCGGTTTTCTTTTATAATTTTACTAGTTTCTTTTATTATGTCCAAACTTAGATGTTACGCAATTTCTCAAAATTAAATAATTTCAAAATATTTATTTCCTAAAATATTATTCCTGGCTTTTAAGAGCTTCGAGTTCCTTTTTATAATTAGACCATTTTATCTCAGAAGTAAAGTAATATAATTATTATAGAACTTTATGCATATCTGAAAATAGATAGAAAACGATACCAAGATTTAAAATTAATTAAATGCATTGCTCAAGGTTTAAAAAATTTAAATATTTTATTCTTTAAACTACTGCTTACCTCCACCCAATTAAAAAAAAATAATGATTCTTTGATATGAAATATAGTCACTCAGAAAAGATGAAAGAACCTTTGAATAGTGCGTCCCTCGTATTTTTATGCAACAGGAAAATAAAGTTTTGAGAATAAGTATATGATTAGATCAGCGTTTCTCAAACTGTAGGGCACGCCCCCCATGGGCGTATTCTAACTCAACTAGGGGGCGCGAGCACATTGAGAAGTTGAAAGAGGAAGTCTATTTTAAAAGGTAATATATATTAATTTACGGAAAGTAAACAAGCAAAATATAAAATACACATTTGCACTGATTTAATATACTTATAAAAATGTATCAGTACTGCACAATGCATTCTGTAATTAATTTAATAATACTACGTTTACATACAAGTTACATACAATAATTATACATACTATTGAATTGGTATAATAATACAAGTTTATAATTATTTTCAGTGACCACATGGGCTTGTCATATGTAAAAAATATTAAACAAAAATTAACACTTATCTTGATAATGTATTCGTTGAATAATTAATCCCTTTACTACTAATAAAAGGTTCATCCCCCCAATGTCACCGTTTCCCACGTAGGCGGGAGTAAGTGATATATTGTGTGTGGGGGAGGATGATGAAAAGGAATAAATAAGTAAAATCTTTGACATAAGTAAATCCTTCGCAAACACTGTCAAGGTCCTTTTATTGCATTCCAAATCCTTCTAAACAATGTTATGGATAGCAACTCAAACAGAAGATCGTACCACAGAAATACGTATATATACGTCCGGGACAATTACCGCCTTGGCTGAGTGAGACTTTTATATACACCGGTGGTACTTAAGAGGTTAAATTTGTGTTGAAGTTTTAGCGTAAATGTATAGTGTTCTTGAATTCAACACATTGTTATTGTATGGGAGGAGGGCACGATGAAAATCATGATTGAATATTGGGTAGCAAATATTGAAAGTTTGAGAAGAACTGGATTATGTACATGAGTAATCAGGTAAAGTCTTTTTCTTCATTTCACACAAGAAAACAAGTTGTACTCAAAGTGGAACTGCTTCCTTCGCCAATATGGCTGTAGATTCCTTAGTGACTTTTTTTTGCTTTTATTTGGCTGAAATTGAACTTCATCACACGAAACAAACCGAAACGAGTTCAAGTGGTTATACTATGGATAATATTGTTGAATGCCATGCATTTGTATAAATCTTTTCATTTTATTTTTTCCCTAAAATATTATTTAATATTCTATTATGTCGATGTGTGGCATATGTGTGTGTGCATGTGTGTACATATTAATTTGGATAAAATTGAATCATTATATAAATTTATTTGATTTTCAAAATTCTTTTTGCCAATTTTACTTTTTTGTTTTTCATTAGACTCGCGTGTTAAACAGTTAGACCTCTTTTTAAAGCTGTATCACATTTTATACGCTATAAAATTATCTTCTTCCATAAACACTTTTTTTTTACGCATAAAAAAAGGTACTTTTTCAATTCAGAAATAATTTTGCCAGAATTAGAGTGATTCGTCTTGTTTGATTTAACATCGCTCTTCAGTGTTGATTCGTCATGTAATTTCAAGTTTCAGTCAATTGTTGTGGAGAGCATATAAAAAATAGTATTTTAAAATTAATTTTAAACATTACCAAATGAGGTGTTATGAAATCTATACTACGACCTTCTGATTCTGTACACATTATTTTCGACCGAGTTGAAAATCGCCAATCATAGAATTTGCGATCTCAGTAACTAAACCAC
This sequence comes from Trichonephila inaurata madagascariensis, assembly GCA_019973955.1. NCBI lineage: Eukaryota > Metazoa > Arthropoda > Arachnida > Araneae > Nephilidae > Trichonephila > Trichonephila inaurata. The sequence goes on from BMAV01020189.1 coordinate 234,515, forward strand.
CACATATCAAAAATAAAATTAACCTCAGTATTCAGAAAAATTACATTACAACAGGTTTTTATCATAAAAGTTAAACAAATCTACAAAAGGTCCGAAGAGCAGTGAAGCCGAAATTGCTTTTTAAGATAACTTACTACGTTTGGAACCATGATTTTGCAAAAACGTATATATATATATATATATATATATATATATATATATTGACATTTAGTGTAAAGCATAAAATAGTTTTAAGAATATTATTGCAATAAACGTTTTATTTAATTGTAAATGTGTTTACTAAGAACAGAAGAAAGAATGATATATTTTTAAATTTATTTCTTTTTATGGAAGATGCTGTCATAATAATAATTTGCTTATGTATGGCTAAGATTTGTGTACAGATCCTGAACAAGGATTTTTAAAACAATTGATTTAGAAGTATATTTATTCATACTTTAATACATCAAAGTAGAAAAATTAAAAAAAAAAAACTGTGGTAGTTACTTTAATAGATCGTGTCTCTGAAAATAATGTTGATTTTGCAAAACTTGGATTCTGTATAGTCCTAGCTATACGTTGACAAAAAATATTATTTAGGAAAAAAAAGAGGGAAATTTGTTGAAAAAAGAAGAAATTTGTTGAAAAGGAGAGTTTGTTGAAGAGTTGTCTTTCTTCATTTTTTGCAAGCAAATTGCACTATTTTTTTTTCTTTAATAAAAATTCTTAAGCCAATGTTATATGTATTTTACAAATCAAAACTAACACTAAATATCAAAAATTATATTCATGTATACATTTTTCAATAAATTGTCCCGAATGTATTCAATCAATTCATGTATCTTTGAATAAGTTGTTTTTGTAGTAATAAAATCTTGGGTAATAAATTGAGTTTGATTTATCCTCAAAGACAGATATAAAAAAGTGATATTAAATCTAGATTAATGTTCAGATAAGAAGTATTTTACGGAAACATTTTTAAGGCTGGTTCTACAAATATTAAAATTTTTCCAAAAAATTGTCAAATATAAATTAAGTTTGAATTCCCTAATTTCACCTAATATACATGAATCACAAATACCGCTTGAAACTGCTGAAATATATTGAATTAGGTTCTGTGATCTGCAACGAAATTCAACTGGGCGAACAAATAATTTTATATAAACACACTCAATAAAGGTAAAGTATATACTCGCGTATATATATATTCATAATACTTTATAAATCAAGATCAGGATATTAATGTAAAATATTTTAAACAAGGTGCTAAAAATTGATTGAAATCTCATTAATTCTCAATGTAAAATATAGAAATCTATAATGTGTAACTAATTTTAATATTATAAAAATGAAAACCTATAAGAATAAAAAAAATAATAATAATAGTGTAATCAAAATCTATGATCTTTCAGAAGTATGAAACATACTTATAACTCTATGCATACTCTAAGAATATATCTTTTGCAATAAATGTACTGAATTTAAATGCAACCTACAAGTTCTTATTCATTTGAAAAGCTACAACAGCAAACTGAAATATATAGGGAAACCTTATCATAGCCCAGAGAAAATTTGTTCCAGAAGATGATCTCATTTACGAGACTCCTAGGTATACAAAGTATACATAGAGTGTATACTTATGTCACTGTTCACGAGTCGATGAAGCGAGGATGACGGAAGTGGATTAGAAACGAATATATCTGCTTTGGTAAATGAACAGACAAGAGTTTCTAGTTTAATAAGTTCACAACATGAATTATACATGCGTGGTGTCTTTGGAGATAAATGTGTTATGATGGACTTTAATCAGCAGTTGTCATAGCATTGATGTATTTTCAAATATCAGAATGATGTTAGAATGAACAAAAATACTGATGAATGTGTGAAAAGGGCAATAGGAAAAGGTTTAAGATAGTTGAAAAATAATAGATTTAATGTATTTATATTACATACAAATATTTTTATGATTTAAGAAGCGATTATTTATGCGTAAAAACATTTTATCCTGAATTAAATTCTACTTTCTAAGAAATGGGAAATAGTTATTTTCTAAATGAATTTGAATTATACTCATGTCAAAAATTAAGGTCAAAAACATGTTTTTCGTTATAATTTTAAAATGGCTCAAGATAAACTGATAGAATTTGTATGTTGTACATTTTGAATCGTTTCTGGGCATTAAGCGCATGGTGACATACCCTGACAATGGTGCCTCAACTTGCTCGTGACCTTGCTGCTGTATCTGGAGGAAGAATTTCCAGGCAAACCGTCTACACTCGTTGTCTAGTGTGGTACATCCCTTTGTCTGCATCAGCAGAAAAGAATGGATATTATGGAGCTGAAAACATCAATCGTGGACACTACAAGAACGAAGGTACGTTCTTCACAGTGATGAGCTAAAATGTACCAAAGTTATTCTTGTCGTGTCTTCTCCTAGAGAGAAAATAGAACTCGCTTTCCTCCCTCCAACGTAACAAAAGTCGACAGATTTGGTGGCAAAGGAATCCTAGGGTGTAGTTAAATAATGTGGGAAGTTCTGCACCACCGTACAGTTTTGGTGTGTTTAGTGTCAACTCAAAGCGCTGCAGGAATGATATCCTGGAAACCTACGTGAGGTTTCCAGGGTGTTTTATGTGTTTTGGGCCCGACTACATTTTTATGGACAGTAATGTGTGACCATACATAACTCAAATTGTTGATAAATTTCATTAAGGTGCTGATTTTTGCCGTAAGGATTGATCCTGGAGGTCTTCCGGATCATAATTGTATTAAATATGTTTGGGATGGGCTGGAAAAATCATTTCTCGACGTATATACCCTCCTAGGTGCCCCAGGAATTAAAAGTCCCACTTGAAGAAAAAAAAAAGTCGTAATTGCCACAGATACTTATTCACACCCACTTAAACAATATGACAGCTCTTTGTGAGGCATATATAGCAGTTCGCAATGGTCACACTCCATATAGGACAGACTTTTCCAGAGTTAAATGCCTTTTCTCTAATTCATGATTTCCCACTTTTTGAGAAAACATTTATGTTAACTAAAATTAAATCTTTTCTATATCTTTATGTTGCTATATTCTTTCTCACATTGTAACATGTCTCTGTGCTAAACTTCGTGGCTATGATCTGAATAGCTCATCAGTTTTCACAGATTTTATGTTTGTGACCTTAATTTTGTAGACATGATTATATATTCCTTAGCGAGATATACTATGAATCAGAATTGCATATTAGAAAATAAGATTCTCGTATGTTTCTGCGCATACGCCGATAACTTTTGGAGCTTTTATATGTAATATATGGGTTTGGCTTATATACTGTTCCCCATAACTCGGATGAAACATATTTTAGGATACACAATTTTTTCCTAATTTTGCGTTAACCATGCTCAATTGATTTTTTTTTTAAACTTTTGGGGTGTTTTGAGTCCAATCTTAATTCAAAAAAAGAAAAAAAAAAAAAAAAGAGAGAGTCAAATAATTCCATCATTTAATGTCAGAATCCGAGTTTCCAAATAATTTTTAAAATTGGCATTCATTCGTTGGGATGTCAGGATATATAGCATAGTTTTTTTTCTTTCTAATGGGGCTGCAGAGAGGTAGTGAGTGAGAGAATATGAACTTCCCCCTGTTCAGCTACACGAGGGCTTTTGGTGACACACCTCGTAATTCTGAACCTTGGTCAAGTGACAAAAACAACATCTGAACTGGCAATTCCTCTCCTAAATAGCACACCACACCAACGGGAGGATATTCTTTGGAGTGGTAATTACCATTGAAAACCTAGTACATTCCTTGGGAAATTGTGTCGCTTTTTAGTGTGGCACCATGTAGGTGGATATCAAATGTCATAATATAATTTTGAAGCCCAGTTTAATGAGCTCTGGTGATTCGAAATTGTACCAGGAATTCAATTTTTCCTTGATCACCCAGGCCAAACATGGACTCTAGGAAACATGCCGCATAATAATACAAAATGGACGCTGTTGATTTTTTGCATCATGGAAATCCACTGAATTTGGATGGGGTCGAACCAGCAAACTTGCGTTAGAGTATCGCCAAACCAACTACTCCAACCAACCAGCTATATATGATCATAAATTGAGGATTTTAACCTCTAGTCACGATTTTTTTTTATTTTGGGTCCTCCCCAGCTCAAGATGAATTTTTCTGGATCTCGAAATTGTTTATCATTTATATCAAGCTATGATAGGAATGCTTTAAGTAAGTGGTTCCAATCATTTTTCCTACCCTCTAGGCATCCTTCAAAAATTTAATTTTTCCCTTCCTGAGTCAAAGTGTGTCTAGGCAAAAACACATACTTTTACAAAATTGCCGAGGTGCTACTGGGATGAGCTGCTGTTTTACGTAACTTACTATGCTCTTTTTTTTACATAACTTTGCCGTACGTTGTTGTATTATAATTCATTTAATTTTGTTACGAATTATTTCATTGCAACTTCATAATGTGAATAAAAATAAGCTGCATTATTTTTTGTTGCAAAACTGTAAAGGTCGATGGTTGCGAAGTTAGTGCGCGTTTACCATTCCCATTAAAATAATAACGACATTCTTCAAAATTGTATCAGAACATGGTATTATTTATCTTTATTTTTAAGTATTGTTCCTTATTCCTTGGGGTTTGATAACGTAGCACAGATAAATCAATAGAAATTGTGATGACTGGATATTTCGTTAAGTTAAATACAAAATTGTGAGGCCAATTCTTTTCTTCAGTCCTATGTTTTGATTTTCATTGATTCCAGCGTAATGTTACAGATTATTCATAGTATATAATTACATTACTAAAGCATACAATTTCTTAATAAAATTAGGCACATTCCACTATTAACAAAAAATAGTTTAATTTGAACATAAATGTGATATTTCTTTTACTTGAGTTCCGAGGTTAATTGAATAATTTAAGACCAGCAATGAGAATGTATGGAATTGGATTGTCAACAATGCATTCGCTGAGAAAAAAATTGAAGTTGATTTTTTAAATTTTATTAGATGTATTTGTTTTAAACTTAATGTATAAATACTTAAATATTAACTATGTTTTGCTCAGAAGGGTAGGTTTAAATAGAGAATTAAAAAGAAAAAAATTCACAATGAAAAAAATATTAACTACATATCAGTGTTAATTACATGTTAATTACTCGTTAGTTACACTAAAAATGGGGTTAGCCTAAACACATTAATTTCAATTATGCAGGGTTAAGTGAAACTTGAATAAAAATTAGTTTTTAATGTATTCTCAAATCAATAAAATTCTACTATTTTTTTTTCATTTATACATATTAATGCTACAATAAGCAACTACAATGAAGTACAGACATAGTACTTAGGAATTTGTCAATGTGGATATAAAACAAAAGTGAAATTGTAATTATTAAAGTAATTAAATTAAGAAATGCTTCCTAAATTCTTGAGAATATTTAGAAATAAATACTTAGAGACTTGCATTTAAAACTGATATTTTTAACATGATCAGTTATGCTTTCGTATTTTTTGTGAGAAATTGTACTTTTTATTTCGAGAGTGAAATAAAAATTACAATGCTTCGTTGACTTACATTTCTTCGTACCATAAATGGCCAAATTTTATGTTATTTTTATCAATGAGCCGCACATTTTATTAATTGTGTGTGCAAACAAAGTATTTCACGATTCTTGGGATAATTATCAATAAAAAATATCGTTTCATGATAGATGTAGTCCTGTTATCTACATATTTATCTTTAAAACATTTGGAAACATTAAGCTCACAAATAAATATATTCAAATGTAATAAATTCTTAAATTATACCTGTATAGTATAATTTTTTTTAAAAAATGTACATAGGCCAAGTGAGGAGTATAACACCTGAACCAACATCTTGTTCCTAAATTCTACACCAATGTATATATATTTATGTATGATAAACCTGTAATAAATTGGCAGAAAAATAAATCCGCCTTTTATTTTTCTATGAATGTTGATCATTCTTTGAGAGGTGTTTTTTTTATTTACATATGGATTTACGCTTTCCGTGTAAGAGCTTTACTCCTTTGAAAGGGATTGGGGTTGACGGCCTCTCTGATTTCTAGTTCTCTAAGTCAGTATTTCCAAATGTTTTTAGGGCTGTCTTCGGTCAGTGTTAAATAATATGACCCGAGTTTGAAATAATTTTTCAGATATTAAAGTACTCCAACATTATTATTTTATTCTGGCCTTACTATCTTGTAGAGAATCACTTATTTTATCATGCTCTTCATTTTAATTTAAGTTTATGTACTTTTTTTCTAGTATAAAATGTGTCCCCCCCCTTTTTTCCCCTCCTATACTGTAATACTAAATGAGCTATCTCTTTGCATGTTAAAAGGAAATATTATTTAATTAAGGAATTCTTTGAACTTTTAAAAACGCTATATTTTATACAAATTCACAAGTTATAATGTTACAATTTTTCATGAAATTCGATGCATTTTTCAGTCCGAAAACATGCTCCGCGTCTAGTTCAAGCTCTTGTACATTTGGCGAAAACAGCTTTATACTTTTGTTTCTTCTTTCACCTCTATTAAATGTCTGTACTGGTATCAAATAAAATAAAACTTCTTGGCGGTATATGAAAAAATATTTCTTCAGAGACATAGTATAAAAACATGTTTTGAAGTACAACACTATTAGACGAGACATTACAGACATGTACGTGTTTGTTACGTTGTTTCATTGTATATTCTTTCGTTAGAATAAATAAAATTTCAATATAAAAACACTTTTTTTTTAAATGATAAAAGATAATTAAGGAAATCCATTACTCTAATTGTAAAAGAATAGAAATAGAAAAATAATCCAATCAATAACTATAACAACAAATAAAAAATTAAATGATGGATAAAAGTTACAAATGTAATGACAATAATTTACATATAAGCACATATCCTTAATATGCATGTTTGCATAACCACATATTCATTTTCTTAATTTGCCCTTTAAAATAAATAAAATCATGAAATTTCTAGATAAAATTATTTTAGGTTTTATTAAAAATTATTTTGCATTTTTTCCACATTAACTTCTTTAATTATATTTAGAACAAATGTTATTGAGTCTGAAAAAATGTAAACATTATTAATATTTTAGAAACGATATTTTACTTTTATAAGTGGGAAATAATTTATATTAAGACATTACTTTTGTAGTTTTCATTTTTTTTCAAAATTATAAAGCTTCTGATAATTCTATAATTAATAGTTTTTAAGAAAAAAAATTATTATACATTACATTTCTTATTCGTGGAAAAATTCAAAACATATTTGTGTGATTCTCATAAAGTTTATAAACTCTTTTAACAACATTTATGTGTGAAGAGTTAAAACTATATGTTTTGATACGTTTGAAAATAAATATACGTTAATCGTAAGTAATGATACGTATATCAGTTACATATACTGTTAAAATAAATTTCATACTATTTCCATAAAGTAATTATACTTATTTAATCACATTTTCATTTATATTCCAGTAGCTTTACATCAAATAAATTTTAATTTTGTAACTGATATCTACATTTTTTTTTGTTTTGGATTGCATACATTTCCAATTAAAAGATATTTTTTTTCTTCAGGTGATAGTTCAAAGCCGTATTATCACTTTTGTTCGAATGAATCTTCTAGATATTTCACTTAATTTCAAACTAAAAAAATAAATATAAATTATTATTCCTTCTAGAAATAATGTTTGCATTATAATTTCTTTATCCTGATACAAATTTGAAAAACAAATTAAGTTCTTAGAATCTCTATTTCTCATTAATTCTCATTTTTTTCCCTTCTTTTTACAGTCACTTATTATCCATTACATCAAATTTGATGAAGGATTATGTATGTAATAACTTTTGATATTCATTCTCAATGACTGTCCTCGTTCTATACTATTCTACCTATCAAAAAGTTTTATTTCCAATGTGAGACAAACATTTACTTTGGAACAATGATTAAAGACTATCATATTTAACAGCTGTATGAATATTGTCATTGAGTTGTGGATATTCTGTAATAAAACTGATCCCTCGGGAAAAAATGTTGCGTCTCATATATATTATATTTTAAGAATATTTATTTTAATTTTAAGTCACATGGAAAATATTAGGAGTAGCACAGGAATATATTTTTAAATATATTCCTTACAAAAAATATCATATAATCTACTTATTTGATGATATTACGGATTAACAGTCAATACTTATACCGCCATCTTGGCATTATGAAGAACAATTCCTACTATTAGTTCACACTCTCCCTGTATATATATATATATATATATATATATATATATATATATATATAT
>BMAV01020189.1:252899-282899 GCA_019973955.1 Trichonephila inaurata madagascariensis
ACTGCTATCCATAAAGTTATTTCGAAGGCTTTGGAATGCAATAGAAAAATCTTAACAGTGTTTGTGAAGGATTTGCTTATTTCAGAGGATTCCTTTTCTCCTCTCTCTCAAAAAAAAAACCTCCATCAAAATACGCTTACCTGCATGCAAAACGGTGGCATTGGGGGGGCGAATCGTGTAACTTTTAATCGGCAGTTAAGGAATTATTTATAAACCATTCAAAAAAATTATCAAGATAAATGTTAATACAAACCCACGGGGGTCACTGATAATTATCAAATTTGTTCTTAACTTAGTATTGTTAAATTAATTTTAAAATACATTGTACAGTACTGATACATTTATAAGTGTATTATATCAGTGTAAATGCGTATTATATATTTTATTATATCAGAAAGTATTTTGCTTGCTTACTTTCAGTAAATTAATTTTAAAATAATCTTTTGTTTTCGATTTTTCAATATGCTCGCGACCCCCTCGTAGTTATCACGGCCCCCAAGAGGGGCAATCCCCACAGTTTGAGAAACGCTGGCTTAAGTAAACACAGTCGTATCGATTGTGAAAAAACTATCCTAAAATCTAGCTGGTATCAGTGTTCTATATAAATAGGTTCCTTATATAATAAGAGTGTCTTAGTAAAGGAGGACACGCCAAAATGACTTGGCAATCCACCGGTCGATCGCGATCGACTTAATAACCATTCCGGGGTTAGATGGTGCCCCGTGTCCACCACTGATCTCTAAATTGTTGCTTTTGGTAGCTTTTTGAAAAACCTTTTTAAGATTAATTTATATTTTCCCCAAATAAAAGCATATTTTTCTTATAGAATAATATGATTTCTTTCAAATTAAATACCTTATTTAAATACTGAGCAATGTTTGGTAGAATTTTTAAAAGTAATTCAAATTTCACTTATCGGAAATTCTGCTCCATCCAATATCCTCAACGAATGATTATAATTCTATTATTCAATTTTCTGTTCCATCATAATTTTGCTTAACAGTTATAGTTGAAGTAAGTTATTAAGCTGTAAATATATTTTATTTATTGTTAAAGAATTTTTATTTGGCTTCTTTAATTACATTTTAAAAGTTCATTTTTAAGTGAATATAACTGCAATTATATATCTAGTAACAATGAGATTGTTTTCTTTTCTTTTTTTGTGGACCTAAAATAAATTTGTACTGAAGATAAAAGTAAATGCCATGTTTATTTTCCTAGGATGGTTTCAATTACATATAAAAAATTAAGGTATAATCATCTGGTTAAATGTTTCGTTATTCAATTGGCTCGGTATTGCTTTTTTTAGTGGTGCGGTATCATCCATTCTGACAAAGAAATATATATGTGTACAAAAATTTAATTGGAAGAACATGTACTCTATATTTCCCATTCATTTCCTTTTAAAAATAAATAATTCATATTTTATATCGGAATTTTTCGTTTTAAAATACGAATATTGTATAGAAGTATAATATATATAAATAAAAATGAATAATTTAAATTGTAATAATTTAAAACTTTTATTAATGAACTTTGTTTATTGAAAAAAATAGTAGTTTTTAATTATACATTAAATCAGTGCTTCTCAAACTTTCCATACGTAAGACACAATATCCAATCATAATTTTCATCCCGCCCTCCTTAAAAAAAAAAAAAAAATGTATTGGATTTGATAATACGATACTTTGCCGCTAGAGCTACAATACGACATTAACCTCTTAAGTACCTCCAGCATATATAAAGATCTCTCTCAGCCAGTGCGTAAATTGCCCCGGACGAATATTTACGTCTTTCCGAAATGCAATCTTTTCTAATCACTGCTATCCATGAAATTATTCCGAAGGCTTTGAAATGCAATATAATGACCTTGCCAGTATTGGCGAAGGATTTATGTCAGGATCTACTGCCTGCACCTGGCAACAAGACGAACGATATACAACAGATCTGGCAGCGGGGGCCCACTATACAAAGAGGAGGACCTGACAACGACTGGGGAAGACCAGACCGAACCAAGGGAGAAAGTAGAGTGGTAGCGAGAAAACCGAAGGCGAGAAAGAGGTGGTTGGAGGAAGAAAGACGGCTGGACGATGGATTGCAATCTTATATCATCTTAATGTTTTTTATGAGGTGTCCCATAGAAGGAGTGAAATAAAACAGAGGGACAAAATCCTGACTGCAATTATTTTTTTCACAATTCGAACATGACCTGATCCGAAAAGAACCCACAAGTTTATAATTTCCTTATTTATTCCCTTTCTCTCTCCTCCCATAACACCACATACGCGTGTCTACGTGCAAAACGGTGGCATTAGGCAATGAATCGCGAAACTTTTAATCCTCATTTAAGAGATCAGTTACAAACCGTACAAATTATCAACTTAAGTGCTAAGTTTTGAATATAATTTCTTATGACAAGCTCATGGGGTCACTGGTAATTATTAAACTTGTTCTTAACTTAGTATTGTTAAATTAAAAATAAAACAAATATGCACGCTTCTGATACATTTATAAATGTATTATATCAGTGCAAATGTTTTTTTAAATTTTTTTTATTATGTCAGAATGTATTTTGTTTGTTACTTTCAATAAATTAATACTTTTTAAAAAATAATCTTTTGTTTTCGACTCTTCAATATGCTCACGCCCCTACCAGGGCTATCATGCCCCCTAAGGGGGGTCCACCCCACAGTTTGAGAAGTGAAGCAAAAAATAGAATGGCAGCAACTAAATCAAATTCAAAATAAATGATTTGCACTTTTTAGAACTAAACTTTTACATGTGACACCTTAGTTTTCCTGTTTAATAAGGTTTTTTATTTATTTCATAAAAACGTATTGCAATTAATTTATATCACGTATAATTCAAATATCCATGTAATATAATTCACTCACTATCCAATATATTCAGACACGTCTATGTGTATGTCTATACACTAATCTAATAAAACTGCCTAGTCTGATTTGCATTCGGTAGAAATTTTAGGTACCCAGACTCTCTCTAATTAAAAAAAAATAACTATACACAGTACCACAAATAATCTGCAGTCCCATCTAATTCCTCTGGCTTAGCGAAGATTTCCTATAACCAGACTGTCGAAAACGGGAATTGGGAGGTGGATCCAATTTGCATTAATTAGCTTCATTTGTTGTGGACCCAAGATTCTCTTCTTGAGTTCTACTTCATTTAACTCAACGCAATTTCTCCGCAACATCTTCTCAATCTTCCCATCGATAATGCATTCATCGATTCCGAGAATGTATCGGAAAAATTAATGAGGCCTCTCTACAGACCAATCTGCTTGTTTATTAGATGAAAGTTATTTAATTATAATCGTAATAATATTTCTCTATTACAGTGTTAGGGAAAAGTTTCATTCGTATATGTAACATATGCGAGAGAAGGAAGATTAATTATGCAGGACACGATTGAGTGTGAAGCAATGTCAGTGAAGCATCGATAAGTATATCGGGTATATTATCACTATAATTATTTACTTTTTATTTTTTTCAATCTATTTTTCATAAATTTGAGCACTTTTGTCTTTATAATTGATTTCAGATAACAATAATGTTATATCTTAAAAAGGCAATCAAGTTTCGTAACTTTTTTCTTCTAGAGGAAGTATTTAATATTTTTATTGGGAAATAAATCATAACTTTTTATATAAATATGTGCAGTTTACTGTTAAAGCAAATTATATTTATTTATTTTTCTAATGGACTGCCAATGGGCTCAATTCATGATGTCACATGATAAAAGTCCCACGTGTTTTCCATTGAATTCAAAACAAACATTTAACTAATTATACTTGTTGTTCTAATTGTAAAATTCAGATAAAATTTCAAATTTCATATTTGGGTAAAGAAGTTTAAATGTTAGGAAAAAAAGTAATTTTTCTTCAAAAAGATTTTTTAAAATAAAAAATCATATTTTATGCTTATACCTTTTAAATATAATGCATTTTATATACGTATGTACTTTTTAAGAGAAATGTTCTGCAAAGAGCAAAACTTGGCAACACCGGAGCGCGTGAACTGATTAGCTAGAAACACAAGAATGTTTTTATCATGTGACTATGACGTCAGAGGAGTTTTTGATTTGATTAGATAAAATCACGTGGCTTTCACTTTCATGTGATTATGACGTTAAATGAATTGAGCCCTTTGGCAACTGAGTCTTTGTAGAAGCGTCAAATCCCCAAATGTGAAAACGATTTCATGGTGGCAGCATCCAGCGGAGGCCTTCGCGAACAAATTTGGTCACTTGATTTAATTTTGACACTAAAACGTCCGGAATTTCAATTACCCTTAAACGTCCATTGGTGTTATTTTGACATCAAGCTATAAAATATACAAAATAATTTTTTTAACTAAATAATTGCAGGACTAATGTCCAGTAGGGCTTAGTTTTAAGACTTTTTAAAATTATTTCTTATAATTAACATAATTTGTGACCCTTTAAAACCTACGAAACTGACGTTGACATTATATTTCGTGAAGCTTGTTGGACGACTGTTCTGTCGCAAACCATTTCGAGACGCTAATCTGCCAGAAACGTTACTATTATGCGGTATCTATTCTGTGCCATACTTAACGATATATATATTAGAATTTATTGGAATATAGTCAATTATATCTGTTTTTTCTTCAGATTCTTTGCAGTCTCTTTTACTTAATCTTATGTCTTCATCGAAAGCCGATTCTGATCGGATATCTGAATTAGAGCCGATTCATTCACAGAAATCTCTCGCAATAAATTATCCATTTCATCAGGGCTTAGACTTTTTCTACGAGCCATAGTTTCAGAGTGTCTGCTATGCACAAGATTTGAAAATCAAATGATTTTTTTTATGAGCAAACAATCAAATGCTATGTTACGAAATTTTAGAAAAATATGATTTCTTTCCGTTATTAACCCAATAACGCTGCATTCAATGTCAAATAAATGTGTCATAGTACTTTGGGAAGTTTGTTTTACTAATAGTAATGAGGAACGACGGCTATTTATAATGATAAATTAGTGTCGAATTGACAACAGAGGACGTTCTAGGTATTTTTAGTGTAACATTTCTCCTAATTAACCTAGATCCACAAAACATTTTTTGTGTAATCACCAAGAAAACGATTATTAGTCACGAAAAATTTTCAAATTTCCTGCAAAAATGCGGATAGGAGAACAATCTGAAACGTTCTGGTCGCAAATGGACACCAATGGAAGTTCTGGAGTTAATCCAAGCTCTCATTGGAGGCTAATTGTTGCCTTATTTAATTTGCAGAGAGTACCAGAACCAAATTGATCCTCAAATTATATTTTACATGAGACATAATAATATGGCATGCGTGCCTATGACTTCGCATGCAGAAAATCTATCGACTCCTGCCGGGATCAAGCCCGTCCTCAGTGACCTAGAGCACGCTAACCGCTACCTCTAGGTCACTGAGCCGACTATTATATTTATTAAGGGCTTATTCATAATCGTTTGGTTTTTCCATGCAATTTTTGTTCAATTTGATTTTTTATTGCGTTCTCTGAAATTTCAAGAATGGAAAATACACGAACTTGTTTAATTTTTTACATTGAATGTTGACCTTTAAATATGCACTTTTTTCTAGAGGAATGGATACATTTTATCCCAAATATGTAAATGTACTGCAACCTTTGAAAAAGATCGTCCTGGTAAACTTCAGAAATATTTTTTTTGGATAAAAATAAATCCTAAAGTTAAAATAGTAATTTCTATAAAAGTCTGTTGTTTTGATTTTAATTCAATTCAATCAAGTGTTGTTTGAAACATATTTTGCACCTGTTAAAAAAGGAGACTGGATAACATTCAGTAATTGGCATAAACTGCCATCACACAATCCGTTAATTATCTCATCTAATTTTGTCTATGAGTCAAAAGGAAACCTTTAATTGCGCTTATCATCAGGTTTGGCGGTTACTTCTGACATAGCTATCCACATTTCTTTTCGATTTCGAAGTTTACATGCATGATTTTGTGCTCAGAATTGCAGGTAGGTCTGTCGTTTTATGAACTAAAGATAGAACAACACTGAATTGTTAATTTAACTTAGTTAATTTAGCTTAGAACGACGATCGGATATATGAAAGTCGTTTGTGTTGAAAATTCCATAAAGTCTTTTAACTTTATTAAAAATTGACTGAATAATGTAACCGTTCCTAGAGAACTTCACTTTTTAATATTCATGAAGATTCAGATAAGACTCTAAGTACAGTGCTTCTACAACATATTAACAATAACTGGAAAATTATACATTTATTTTCGGTTACACTAAAGCGGTATCAATAGTATTACACTATTTACTCAAGAATTCACTATGTTCATCCACCAGAACTTTTTTACCTTCATATCGAACCCTATGAAGACATTATATCAATAACTGCGCAACATGGAATAAATTTTGCAATTCACGAAAGATATTCATCATATTTACAAAATGCATGATTTTAGATATGAATGCATAGACATTTTCCTGAAGTGAGGAAATAAAATTGTCTCATTAAATTAATTTCAAACCAGTCTCAAGATGATAGGAAAAAGAAAAGGATATAAAATAAATTCTTAACTTGCAAAATTCTTCTCTAAATGATAAAATCTGTCATGTTCTTGTGTCAAATTTACCGATATATTGCAACTCATTTTCTAATAACATTTCAACATACATTCCACCTAGGGATTGCAATATCGGACCAAAAGTTCCACACCGGTATTCGGTATCTTTTAGATCTTAACACCGGTAGTAACAATTTCAGAAAAGGAAAAAAAAAAAAAAACACAGGCTTTTGTTGGTTTTATTTGACAGTTTTATTAGAGAGTGTAAATATCCCACACAAAAAATAATATGTAACTTATAAATTATAACACTATATAAAGAATCACAGAAAAATAAAGGAACATCTTATTTATTTAAATCGCAAAAAAGTGTAAATATCGCTATTCAGTCAGTGGTATTATTTCAAATTTTTGAAATGTGATCTTTAAAAACATAATACATCAATTGTACTGTCATTAAGCTCGGAATGTAATTTTGTGCAGATATTAACAGCTGTCGAAAACGCTCTTTCGATATCTGTGTTATTTGGTGGTACTGTTAGCAATGCGCGATACACTATTTCCATGTATTTACCTCTAAATCCCTCATTTTCAAATAAATTGATTTCTCGTTGGATGGTTTTGAATATACAGTCGGACCTCTATATGGCGAAGTCGCTAAATCCCATAAAAGAGTTCGCTATATGGAAAATTCGTTATATAGAGGTTCATCTTTTAATATACTTTATATAAACTAGATAAAACAAATTTTAAATTCATTAACACTATATATTAAAAAAAAGTAACTATTCACACATTTTTTAAAACTAATATATGTTTATTTTACACATTTATTTTATTTTATGTGTTTTTCAAAAAAAAAAAAAAAAGAAAGAAAGAAAAACTGTAAAAAAAAAAAAAAAAAAAATTTTATATAAGAATTCATTCTATTTTTTAAATTATAAAAAAATATTTTTATTAAAAAATAAAAAAAAAAAAATTAAGGACATTTTATAATTAAAATCATACAAGTAATATTAAACATATAGTATTTTATAAGTAGAGCACAAGGACATGGGACAGCTCCACTGAGGGTGAAAGAGGATATCGAAGATGCTTTAGTGAATTGGGCAGTGGGGGTTAAAGTTCGCACTTCTTGGATGAAACGCCCAGAGCTCTATTGCTCTCAGCGAGTTAGGATGCTGTATATGCATACATGTTTAAAAGGGGAATTTTCAGTTTGCTAGAAAACCGTCTATTATTGACTTATTTACTTATTTAGTGTGTTGTTTACATGTGTGCTCTTAGAATTAATTCGAGAATGTTATTTAAGCACCTTGATATTCATAGTACGAAAAATTTAGTTTGTTTATTTTTTAATCTGAATAATGAGAGTGAGGAAAATTTAAGAGATCATTGTTTGCATCATAAATCTTAATTCTTTTCTGAACTGTAAGTGCTTAGGTTTGGTGAATTTTCATATGTGTATTACTTCGTATGTAAACTGTACTTTCTTTATTTTTTAACATTTTTTTAGGATAGATCTTGGTAATACTTTTTATGTGAATGTGCTGATTTTTTTGTTTACTTATATATTTCTAGCATAGTGTAATCCGTATTTGTTACTTACCAGTAATTGTACGGCTGGGTATATGCAATTGGGTAGCTAGGAAGAGACCCGCAACAGTAGTCAGTTTTGATACTTCAGATTTATGCTTAATTTGCAATGTAGGTTCTTTAAGAGTTGGCGACGTTCTCGCATCTGTGGGGGAGGGGTTGCCGGTTCGTGAAAGGGAATGTGATTGATCCTCGAGTGAGGTGATCTGGGCAGGAGAGGAGATAATCCCTTGTGCTTGGAAGCGTGGAGTGTTTGACCAGTATTTGGTGTTAAGGAAAGCGAGTGAATTTGATTGAAAACCAACGCATGGTGCATGATTTGCTGGACCAAGAACAGAGTTTCTTGGGAGTGTTTTAACTCGACGGACTGTGTTTGTTTAATTGTAGTGATAATCGAGATAATTGTGATTTAAGAAGTTTTAGAAAGTAATTGATAATGCATCACAATCATCTAACTGATTGTGGGAACTTTTAACAAAATTGATTCAAATTTATGCTTATCAAAGAGCGATGCACAAGACTAAACACCAAATTCAAAGCTCTATTTTGAAAACGGTTTGACGTTTTTCCTTCAAAACAGCCTTAAAAATTCTTTTAAATGGTTAAAACTAACAGTAAGGATATGGTGTTTGTTTTTGCACACTTTATATATAATATAAGTTTTAAAGTAAGTGTAGATTTTTTTGTTAAATTATAGGGAAATTATGTCCACAACGTTGATTTTGGACTCCAGTATGCAGTCAAACATCATCACCAAATATCCAGTGAAGCGGTTGGGTAACGCGTGAGATATATACAGACTTTTCAACTTATACATATACAAAACAATTTAAAAAGTTAAACATCTTGACAAAATATACTTCTGAAAATTGAGCATAGCAAAATGGAAAAAAAAAAAAAATAAATAATTATTTTTCTTAAATATAAGAAAAATATTTTAATAGGTTGGAGTAAATAAATATAGCTTCACAAATTTAAAAAATACGTTTGGAAAATAATAGGCAAAGAAATAATGCAGCCATGCAGTTAAATTTAGAATATAAATCACAGTTTGGGGCTAGGTTATGATGTCTGTCACTCAACAAGGCAAATAATTGTTAATGGGTCTTACTGCATATTTAGCGAATATATATATATATATATATATATATATATATATATATATATATATATATATTATATCTATCTATATATGTATATCGGAGATATTTTCAGTAATGTTTGTATGAAACATATTTAGCAGTTAATTAGCTAAGAAAATATTTATTTGTATAATGATATACTGTTTACAAAAGAGCTGCCATTATTACTCGATTTTAATATTTTTTTCCAGTTGTTCAAAATGAATCACTAATGCTATTAAACGGAGAAAAATCCTTTTTAGAATAATTGGCTCGTATTTTTTTGTGAATAAAGGAGTAATGTCAAGAAAACTTCAAAAAGCTAACAAACTGATGATCTTGAAGCAAACGTCGTTGAAGAAGTTTATAAAAAGCAGCAAAAAAAAATTAAAACGATGAAAAAAATGAAAATAATATATAATCGGAATTAGTAATAATGAGTTACTTTTTGTTGCATTAAAAGCAAAAGGTATGGAATATGAAATGAAATTCTTGGTCTAATAATGAGTTAAATCAGTGTTTCTCAAACTGTGGGGCGCTCTCCCCTTAAGGGGGGGGCTAGCCCCACAAGGGGGGGGGAGCCTCGAGTATATCGAAAAGTCGAAAACAAAAGAATAAAAAAATTATTAGTTTAATGAAAGGAAGCAAAACACAAAATACGTTCCTACATAATATAAAGTAAAATACACATTTAGACTGATATAATACACTTATAAATGTATTTCATAATTAATTTAACAGTTCTAATTTAAGAACAAGTTTAATAATTACCAGTAACCCTATGAGCATGTCATAAAATTATATATAAAATTTAATACTTGTCTTGATAATTTGTAATTTTAAATTAAATTACAAATTATCAAGACAAGTATAATGATAATTTATAATTAAAGTCGATTACATCAAATTATATTGTTGAATTCGAATACATTGTTATTGTATGGAAGAGGGCGCGATGAAAATTATAATTGAAAATTGGGTCGCAAGTATAGAAAGTTTGCGAAGCACTGAGTTAAACTATTTAATATTTTACCATTCTATCAGTTAATAATTTCATAGGAAAACAAAATATTTTACTCTGAGATGGGCACAGTAGGCCTTGATTCTCATAGGCTGTTACGCCACTGAGTTTAGTTTAATCTAGGGAGATTTTAAGTGAGGGTTTTTAGGAGATGCAGTTTGTCAATTGTACTTAAATATTTCTCATCCGGGATTTTCTTTGTGGTGAAGGTGTGCATTTTTCATTGAAGGCCATGATTTAGATTCTTGAAAATATTTAATAAAAACAGGGACTGACAAGATAATGTGTAATTTGTCGCTAGCAAGGAAATGCAGATGGAAAGACGATCCAAAAAAGCCAATAATATATCTGTCTCCATTGCAATGTAAAAGTTAGTGTTACACCATACATGGAATTATGTGTGAATTTATATATATATACACACACACTCCTCAACTGTTAGAAAAGAGGTAAGGAACCTAATTTTTTTGTAAGAATGAGAACTGCTCTTTTAAGTTATTTGAAATATTCTTCGTAGCATATATAGTGTACTTATAAAAACCAAACTTTTAGGGAGTTTTGTGTTCCACAATTCTAAAATAAAAAATAGTGTTGAAACTTTTAAATTGAGAATTAAAATAAAATGCTACTATCTTCGAATTCCGTGTTATGTATTAGGCTTAAGGTATCCGACTACCCTAAAATCATGATTTTTTTTAAAAAGATTGACAAATTTTTCTTATAATTTTATTTTATAGACCATCTTATTAGCTTAATAAAAATACCAAGTTTTTTATTTTTCATTCACTAGAACAAAAACCACAAGTGTTTTAGTAAAAGCAGATGCCATAATGTAACAAAAGATGTCAAACTTTAAAATGCGTTTTACTCGAAACGTGTTTTTTTTTTCGAAAAGCTCAAACGGGGACAGCGATTGCTCAAAAAGTTTTGAAAATAATTTGCTGAATTTTTGTGTGTATTTCTCGTATAACAGTAAAAGTGTTTTGACCTTCAGATTTATCAATCATAGTTTTATTTCAAAATTTACTTTCCTTTATGTGAATAAAATCACTGTTTTTTTAAACAATTCCATATAATCACCAAAATAAAGTGCTCTAGTTTTTTTTTAAAAAATTAAAATATGTCTTATCATGAAGGTCATGTCAAATAGGAATAACAAAGTAACATATCAAAATTGAAAAATTGAGAATTTGTTCATAAAGTCTTTGTATAGAGCGGGCCCCGTTTATGTAATTTTTTGTGTATTTTCACCAGTTTTTCCCTTTTTAATAATAATAAATTTTTTTCTGTTTTCAATTTTATGATTTTTTTCTTAAAATATACTTAATAAATCTAAAAATCACGAAAAACTCCCCATATCTCAATTTTTTTCAAAAACAAGTTGTCGCAAGGAGTCAGATACCTTAATTATATGCAATAGAATTGAACCTTTTCTTAACAGCTTCGGTAAAATCTATATTTTATTTATTGCATTATTTCATAATTCCATAGGAAAATATAAGTTATCATTTCCAAAAATTTTAAAGTTTTAAGTTAAAGAATTAAATTAAAGGATTTATACATTAATATTTCAGTTTATAAATTATAAGGCGAGATCCTTTTCTCATATATCGATTTAGAACTATACATAATAATTAGTATAGTACAACGTAAAATATATACGAGACGTATTACACTTTTTAGGATTCATCTTTCTCAAGTGTTATTTTATGTGTTGTTCAGTTATGATCAGAAAAATCAAAATGAACTGTGAATTGTATACAAGTAATTTGCATTCATATTGATAGTTCTGTAATTCATAACTAATCGTTTCAAGTAAAGCCAATATAACAGCCTCCCAAACGTTTGTGAAGCAACCATATAGGGAAACTATACGAGTAAGTTGGCTGTAAACATTATTTTGTTTTGTCAGCATATTCTTCTTTTGTGTTATTTTTTGACCACAAGTATTGATAGGTATGACTTTAAGCTGTATATATACAAAATGATGAAAATAGAGATAAATTTATTAGAAACCATAAAGAATTGTTTTCGATTTTCCTACTTTATGATTATGATTATGTTTATAGATTAATCGATTATAATATCCAGCATATTTTACGTTGTTAATGTAATAAATTTTATGAATACTTAACTCATACAAAAATATTTTCGCTTGGTAAATAATTACGTAAATCATTTTTGCACTGTTCGTAAATTATATTTATCATCTTTTCTTACGTGATACATAGTACTTTAATATCCAAGATAACAAAATTATGTATAGTAGAAGTAATTATCAGAATAGTGTCTGTATAACGTGGAATTTTTATTATCATTAGGAACTTATGGTTAAGCATTTAAGATGAATTGAAAAAAAATTAAACTTATATTTAAATTAATCTTTTTTTTAAATGAAAACATATAAACATATTTAAAAATAACTTGAACATTTATTTTCTAAAGGTTAATTTTTAATGATCTTAAAAAAGTATATAAAAATTCAAATGTTACTTTATTCGTTGTCTGTGGTCTTCTGATATTTTATCGAGTAACTATATTCTTCAGTTCCAGATCAAAATTACTCGTAGCTGGTGTGTCATGAGTTTGAGCGTATTACCGTTGAAGACCAGCCATGTAGAGGGAACTTATACACGTTAAGGTGCCTGACTAGTTGCTGGAACATTTTTTTGAAATATTGCTGAAAATTCCTCTTTAAACTCATTTTTTGCTTAATTATAACTAAAAACTTATAAAAATAACAAAGAAAAAAATCAATATATTTTTGTAAGAAAATGGACAATTTTTTGTTAAAATTGGGCATTTTTTGCACATCACGGCTAACACTGTAAAAAAAATTCTAATGCATAAAATAAAAAAGCTCTCAGAATTTTATTTAAAAAGCAATTACCTATGTTTTCATTTGTCATCTTTTAAGAAATTTCAGTTTATCACAAAATTAAGGGTCAAAAAGTGAACAAAATGAAAATATTTCAAAAATTTTGCATTTATCACAAATAAAAACAATCATAAAAATGTAATTATATTGATTTTTCTTAATCTCTATTTCACAACATGCATATTGTAATAATAAACAATGATACAAAATTCCATGCAATTACCTCAGAAACTTTTTCAGATATCATGTTTGCCGTGCGATAAAATATGTAAAAATCTGTTTCGGAGAAAAACGCATTTAAAAATTTAAAATCAAAATCTTAAAAAAATTGCAGCTGAAACAACCTAAAAACCTCTCTATATCAAAAGGAATAAACTGTTTATTAGCACATATCAGTATTATACATTTGTTTCAAATTCTTTTTTTTTAAATTTTGGTACCTATTTTATCGTGTCAAAATCTTTTCTTAATGTCTAAATGCATAGTTTTTTTTTAAAATACAAGTTAGAGACATAAAAAGCAATCTAGAAAAACTTTATAACATTAAAAAAAATTATATGCATAAACATAGTATCTAAGTATATTAGATACATCTAAGTATATATTATAGCTGAAAAAATATATAATATGAAGTATATTATAGTGTGTTCTTTTATCAGTAAATACTCACTAAAATTTCTTTTTTAAAAATATATTGTTAATTACAAAGGTTATAAGAAATTAAATTAAAAAGCATATTAAGAACAGCTTTTGAACCCTCCATAAGAATACGCATTGCCATTTTTTTTTTTATTCGTTAATAATTTTATTTTCTATGTAGCTTTTCTTTTTTCCGAGAAAATTTTCGAAATTTCAGGGGGTGTCACGCAGAAGTTAAAATACGTTCCAGATCAAATTTTACAAATCCATGTACAAGATTTTAGGAAGGGAAGTATTTGCATTTTTATATATATTATTAATGATAATAAACCAATATATCACAAATTAAAAGGAATTAACGTTAATAATGCACCTAAGCGAAATGTTTCCAAGTTTAACAACTGTATCTTTAAGTAAAATACTCCTTAAAATGTTACTGAAAAAGGCTTTCTGAATAAATTTCAAAACCTTTTTGAATAGATTTCAACTTTTTGTCACCAGTTGACAAAGTATTTATTGGGATTAGCCGTGTCAACATTTTCATTACTGCTTGCACCTACGGTGAAGTTAATTCCATTAAATCAGAGCTCCCCTTAGACATCCTACATATTGCTTTAGGCATAATTAAACAATATTTTGTCTTGACAAACACAGTTTTCTATCAAATATTTATAAAAAAGTTAAATATGAAACAAAATATTGAGAAGCAAGAGCATAAAAAAAATCGAAAAATGACAAAAAATGTACGAATTTATTTACCAAATTTTACTAAAAACTAATAAACTATTTTTTAACTATTTGTACCCTCATTACCTTACTTAAGTTAATAATTTTTAAAATAAATTCAATAAAACCACAAAGATGTGTAAAAAAGTATTAAAATACAAACATTCAGGTTAGTTTTTGCTACTCTCTCTTGACATAAAAACTGTTATAACTTCGTAAATCAGTGATTCACAAACTGTGGGGCACGCCCCCTTGGGGGTGTCATAATTCTACAAGGGGGGCGCAAGCCTCTTGAAAAGTCAAAAAAAATTCTTTTAAAAATTATTAACTTTTATTAAAAGTAAACAAACAAATACATTCCAATATAATAAAAAAATAAAATACTCATTTACAATATAATACACTTATAAATCTATCAGTAGTCACAATCTATTTTATAATTAACTTAACAATAGTAAGGTAAGGACAAGTTTAATAACTACCAATGACCCTATGTGGATTTGTCATATATAAAATTATATGCCAACATATTAACACTTATCTTGTAATTTGTACGGTTTATAATTAATCTCTTAAATGCCGATTAAAAATTATGCGATTCATTCTCCAATACCGCTGTTAAGCAAGTAGTTAAGGGTATGTGGTTTGTTGAGGGGGTGGGTGGTAGAAAAGGAATAAATAATCAAATCCTCTGAAATAAGTGAATTCTTCGCAAACACTGTCAAGGTCATTTTATTGCTTTCGGAAAAATTTCATGGATAGCAGTTCACAGAAAAGATAAAACTTCGGAAAGACGTATATATACGTCTGAGGGTAATAAACACAGTGGCTGAGTGAGACGTTTACATACGTTTTGGGCTTAAGAGGTTTAAGTTGTATTGTATGTTTTACGTCATAGAGTATTATTAAATTTAATACATCGCTATTGTATGGAGGGGGGCGCGATGCAAATTATGATTGAATATTGGGACGCAAACATTGGAAGTTTGAGAAGCACTGTCGTAAATAATTGAAATACAAACAAAAGTAAGGTATGTTTAGAAAACAGAAAATTCAATTATATAAAATTTGAAGTAAAAAAAAAAAAATTCGTCATTTTCATCAAAATTGACATTTTTGCTCTAGTCAGGCACGTAAGTCTGTTGCGGTTCAAACGTCCTCCCGTTGGGTATGTGTGAAAGTTATGAGAAAGGGTGTCATCCTCGTCACTTGACCATGATTAAAAATTTCGTGGTCGTCATCGAAATCCCTTGAGTAAATGAATAGTAAGAAGCTAATATTTACTCTCTTACGCACTCCAGAGATTAAACTATAACAAAATAAATTTCTCTAAGGGAGTCTTAAAATATTCTTCAAACTTACTTTCAAATTAATTTGTAAAAAAGAAAACAAAAGTTGATACTCAGAAGGAATATCTGTCATACATTCCCTTGTTGTTTGATGTTTTGTAATTTCCAAAGAATTGACCACTTTTAATTTAATAGCTTTTTTTGTCGTTTTAAAATTGCGTACGCCTTCTTATTACTGAAATTGTTTTAGTGATGTAACAAAGGGTATAGAGAACTACACTGTAAAACCAATTGTTGTTGTTCTCGTGTTCATAAATTTCGCAAAGAACAATAATAACGAACACTAGATACAACCGAAGGTGTCAACAACCGCGGCTGCCAATCCCGGAGTATCCTGGATATAGAGCAGTGATCTTCAAACCGTGCTCCACGGAACCCTGGGGTTTCATAAGGCATGCCACTATTCACAGTAAAAAATCGAAGAAAAAATTATAAATATGCATGCAAAATGGATTCACCTTTTCTGTGGTTTGTATTTCAAAATATCTATAACTCATCCGAGTCATTAAAATTTAAAATATTATTCACACATAATTTTTTTGTATTACTCTTATTTATATACAATAAAACAATATTAAAAAACGTAATTTCCTTTCATACATACCACCCACTAGATTGTGAATATTTTATCTAACCTATGTGTGTGTGGATTCCACGAAGCAATTTTATGCTCGTTAATACGATGTTTTGCAAAATTAAATTGTTTTCTTATGGAAAATGAACCTTTTTTTCATTTGCAGAAAAAATACGTGTAATGAAAGGGAGGCAACACTTATCGATATATCAATAGATTGAACCTTAAAATCTTAATCTCTCTAAACAAGAACAGCTAAGTTTTAGGTTGATAATTCCTGCAAAATACACAGAATTTTCCACACAACTATAAACAATTAAATGCCAGTCAGAATGCTATATTTAAGTAAAAATATTTCTAAACGCGAGTGACTAAAACCAAATATAAAAGCAAATTCAGACGCAAAATATAAAAGCGATTGCAGATAATTTCATTAGATCTAGACCTCAACAGTTAGTGTGAAAAAAACAATCTCACATCCCAATAAAATAAACATAAGTAGGGAACATTTGGATCACAAATTAATATTATTTATATGTGTTTGTGTAAGTAAATTATTTAAAATTATATACATTAAATTTTTTAACAACAAACACAATCCTTTATTTTTAAAAAAAATTTCTTTAAATAAAATATTTATTTTTTCATGTTGATCAACTTTAAATATTATTTTAAAATATATTTTAAATTGAGGAAGGGTAGGATCCCCTGAAAACATATTATATTTCTCAGAATTCCGTAAACCAAAACAGTTTTAAAACCATTGCTATGAGCAGTGGTCTCCTACCCCCGGTTCGTGGGTCAAATAGTACAGGTCCGCACAAGAAACATTAAATTATTTCCCTTTTATTTACCCCGGTACATTTTTCTTGGGTTTGGGCTTTTTTTTAATGAAAATCACTTTATATTCCTTGTTAAATCATTTTTTGGTGTAGCTATATTTTATTCTGAAGTCACGATTAAATACAATTAAATTAAAATTATTAAATCAGAACATTCCAAAGTATAAACAATCAACATCCTACCCCAGAGGGCCGTGGTAAATTTCAAAAACGTTGACCGGTCCGTGACCATTAAAAGTTTGGGGAACACTGCTACAGAGGATCACTTGCAGTGGGCTGCTCATGAGTGGAAATATACCGAGATTTAGTGTTCTTGAGGTGAACGCTGGGTATTCGAAAATATGATTTGGTGTGAGCGGTTGAATTTCTGGGCAGATTTTACGCTGCAAATAAGATCTTGTTTCATCAAGATTGAGTTTATTTTTTCTGATGAACAAAATCTTTAATAAGAGTATGGGTTATTTCATTTTTGGTAATTAATATGTACATTCAGTCCTGTTAATATACTTTGCACTGTATTTTTTTGGACTTGTTAATGAAATTAGATTATTAAAAAAACGAAAAAATAACCTTCATTTTAAAAGATACTATAAAAATAGGGTTATGCTTTAAAAGGAGAATTTTAAGATTATCTTAGGAATTTTGGTGTACTTAAATTCATTGTGTTTGTGTGTGCCTCGCAGTTATCTATGTTACCATTATTCACACATCAAGATTTTCTTAAGAACACTTAAGGTATCCGACTACGTTAGGAGCCGTGATTTTAAAATGGCGCATAAATGGATACTTTTCATGATATTTAGTGTCACTCAGATTAGAATACATGCATAAAATTGTTTTAAGGATATTTTGACAAAAAACAATTATTTAAATACAATATTTTGGCAAAAAATTAACTTAGAATATTCTTTTTTCAAAATGTTCTCTTTTGTAAAAATGCATCTATTATAATAATATTTTGCCTGTATATAGCTCAGACCTCTCTACAGAGGCTCAAATAGAGTTTTTGAAGAATTTACATTATTTTCAGAGTTACCACCCATTGAAATAATTATTGGCGTTTTTTTCCTTAAAACTGCTCCAATCTGTTTTCATAAAATATTGATAAACCCACTTCTAACTTATATATTTCAAAAATTCTATTTCAGCCTCTGTAGAGATGTTTGAGCTATGTACAGGCAAAATATTATTATAATAGAAGCCTTTTTCACAAAAGGAGAACATTTTGAAAAATATTGTATTTAAATGTTTTTTTCTGTCAAAATGACCTTAAAGTAATTTTATACATGTATTCTAATCTAAGTGACACTAAATATCAAGAAAATTGTCCATTTAAGCGCTTTTGCAAAATCATGGTTCCCAACGTAGTCGGATACCTTAAGCTATCCGATTACTTTCGATAAATTTTTTCTTAAAAAATGGAGATGTGGGATTTTTTGGGGGTTTTAGATTTCTTTAGTATATTTTACAAAAATTATGCTTAAACTAAGAAATGAAAAATAAATTATTACTACTAAAAATTTTAAAAATTCGGTAAAAATTTACAAAAAAGTAATAAATATCATTTTAAATATCTCAATAATTTTTCTTGTGTTTTTTTGCTAATTATTTTCGAAATGACCTTCAGGACGCGAGATATTTTAATTTTTACAAAAACTAGAGCACTTTATATTATTTATTATATGAAATTGATTAAAAACAATGATTATATTCACATAAGGGACTGTAAATTTTGTAATGAAACTGTGATTGATAAATCTGAAGGTTAACACACTTCTACTATAAAACAGAACATACACAAAAATTTCAGATAATTATTTTCAAAACTTTTTGAGCAATCGCTGCCCCCGTTTGAACATTTTTTAAAAAACACTCAATTCGAGTAGAATGCATTTTAAAGTATGATATCTTGCTTAAATTAGTAGGCATCTGATTTTATTAAAACACTTGTAATTTTTGTTTTAGAGAATAAAAATAATAATAAACTTGGTATTTTTATAAAGCTAATAAAATGACCTTATAAAAATTATTAGAAAAGGGTTCATTTGTGGTGGAATCCACAATTTTAGGGTTCTTGAGCACCTTAACTGACAAGAAATTAAAATGTAATATTCTATTTAGAATAGAATAAACAAGGGAATTTATTGCTATGTTATTTTATGTGTGTAAGAAAGAATAATGTAGGACTAGGTGAAAACATTATATTCATAACATAGTTAAACGTCCGTAAAGGACAATTAGCGATAAAATTGCTTTAAAAAGGCTTGCTCAAATAATACGGTAATTAAAATGGAGCAATGCAGTTATCGTAAGTAAGTGCCACATGGTTAATTGTTGTAAGATTTTACATAGTTGTTTCAGTTTAATTATTGTTAATAGTGCTGTTAAAATGAAAAATAACATATTTGATGAGCCTAATTGTTATGGAGGTACTTGATATCATAAAGGAGACCAATTTAATTTTACTTAAGGTATCCGACTACGTTCGGAACCGTGGTTTTAAAAAAGCGCATAAATGGATAATGTTCATGATATTTAGTGTTACTTAGATTAGAATACACATGTATAAAATTGTTTTAAGGGCATTTTAACAAAAAAATTTATTTAAATACAATATTTCGGCAAAAAATTAACTTAGAATAAAATTTTTTCCAAATGTTCTCCTTTTGTGAAAAATGCGTCTATTATAATAATATTTTGCCTGTATATAGCTCAGATCTCATTACAGAGGCTCAACTAAATTTTTGAAATATATAACTTAGAAGTGAGTTTATCCATATTTTACGACAACAGGGGGGAGCAATTTTAAGAAAAAAACGCCGGTAATTATCTCAATGGGTGGTAACTCTGAAAATAATGTGAATTTTTCAGAAATTCTATTTGAGCCTCTGTAGAGAGAACATTTGGAAAGATTATTCTAAGTTAATTTTTTGCCAAAATATTAAATTTAAATAATTTTTTTGTCGAAATGTGTCCTTAAAACAGTTTTATACATGTATTCTAATCTGAGTGACACTAAACATCATGACAATTATCCATTTATGCGCTTTTTTAAAATCACGGTTCCGAACGTAGTCCATTCATTTAATTAAGTATAGAAATTCAGCAGCAAAAATGCGTTTTAATGAAAAACTCTTTATAATAATCATTTTTAATCCTTTTTTGTCATATGCTTAATAATGTATTTTCGAACAGAAGGTAAATGCAAAAATAACAATAATTTAAACATAATTTTCCATTTACACTATTCAAACTCAAGAGTATATATATCCCAATATAAGCGATGCTATCTTCTCACGAACAGCGGAACACATAAACGCACTGTAGGTACTAAAAGATGGGAAATAATTCGAGGAATCCAATTTGACCACTTTAATCCCGAATGTAAAATTATAAAATTAAAAACATAATAATTAAAACTTAAAAAGAATGATTCGTCTGTATTATGTTAACAATGAAAATTATTTACCGAAAATAAAAATTTGAAAGATCTTATCTCTGGGGAAAAAGAGAGGGAAAACGCCCGTGCAACGCCTGGCTAAACAAAATTAAAAGAAAACTTTCTCACAAGGAAAAGAAGTGCAAGAAATTTTGGAAAAGGAAATTTTACTGACACAAGTATAATTATCACTCCCATTGCGCATACATGCTCACCCAGAAGTTCTGGCTTCAAGTGGAAAAGGAAAATTTCTATAGTAATAAAGATGTAATCTGGGGGGGGGGGCAAGTGTAATACTGGATTAGTTCAAGGGAAGCAGACCTGTCCGGTGGGGCAAAGACATATAGAAGAGATTTCGAAAAAAATGAATTTTAATAACATTTACAAATTATAGACACACCATGAAGTAATGCCACAGAGAGAGGAAGTCGAAATTTCCACGAGTAAAAAGTTGCATACTCAGAAAAGACCCGTGTAACTCTGCTAGTCAGATGTTATATTTTGAATAACTGAAATGTGCAATTTTTTTTTTGAAACCAATGCATTTGCTTAAAAAATGTTAAATTAAAATTGCAAAAAGATTTCAGTGCTTAGCTTTTGAAATTACATATGTAAATAACGAAATGACATGTATAATTTCCTCAAAAAATGATATGTATAATTTCCAATAAATCTAATCCCCTGTAGCTCAGTAGGATAATAAAATTTATTGCAAACTTTTTCTCTTTGAACTGAATTAAACGTTCGTTTTATATACCTACTCGATTTTTGTAGAAAATGTCATTTTATAAAAAATGCAGTAGTAGATGTATGTGTACATTTTCTATTTATTAGGAAATAAATATTAAGCAAAGAGTAAAATTGTGTTGGCTTTCTTTAATTTCATACCAGTAAAACTATAAAATTATCTGGAAATACACTTATTACTTGATGGAAAGTTCTTATTCTTTAATGTAGTACATTAAAAACAATAAAAACCTTTCAGTAATTATAGTAAGAAATGTACTGGAAAAGTAAGCAGTATATAGAAGTAATGGAAATTTGTTAAATTGTTAGGATTAATTTTTTTCAAATTAAGAAATTGATATATTTTTTAAATATTAATACACATGTATATTTTCTGAATAAAATGCAATAAATTTTAAAAAAAATTAAAAGTGGGCTACAATTAAATATATATATATATATATATATATATATATATATATATATATATATATATATATATATATATATATATATATTTAGTTTTTAGACTAGTAAAATGGAAACAATTCTATGAGTTTGTGTCTTTTCATAAATAATAATTAGCGTAAATCTGTATTTATTGTTATTTTGGTGGAAACTTCACTTTTAAATTTTAATTGAGGCATTTTATCTAGATTTCTTGTATGAAAAAAAACGGCCTGTAATATTTATTTATATACAAGAATAAATTTCTGGCATAAAGATTATTTCTTAAGCAGATTTTTTACTTAAAAAAATTAGTTTTGGATAAATACAAAATATTTTTGTCAAGTTCACACAAATAGGGTTCGAATATAATGTCGATTATAACTTAAATCTTTATCCCTTTAAAAAATATCATGAAAAAAAAAAGAATGCCATATTTCGATACGAAGTATGCACAATGAACAAAAAGTGTGTGGAAAAATTGGAAAAATGCTCTTCTCCTACAAAAAGTTCCATAATATCTCTCACAAATAAAATGCATTTTATTATTTTGTTTGAGTTTTTGCTAGATTATGATTATTCATCTGTTAAAAATGAATTGACTAATCCTTTTTAATATCAGGTATTCCCTATGTGTGGCATTAAAAGGGAATAGATATAAAGAGAGATATATTTCGTGTGTGACTATACATTAAAAAATCAGATTCTACGAACAATTTTTCATTTCAATAAAAAATAAATTATTGACAAAGAAGTACATTTATTATTAAATAAATTTTGAGAAAAAGAAATTAATACACAGGTTTTTCAGAAAGAAAACCTAATTATGTTTTTATAAATATGTGAATAATCTCACATATATAATTCAAGAAACTAATGTTGAAACTGCACTTGAAGTAGCAATTGTTTCTCTAGTAGAGCCAAATTGAAAAACTTTTGTTTTATTGCAGTTTTTGGGGTCTTGAATAGAGTAGATAGAAATAACAATCAACTAAATCTAATAAAAGAAATAAAGAAAATCTTGTTCCAAAGAGATTTAGGCTGCACTTCGTGAAAATGGGCTATTTTCAAGAATTTGATTAGCACTTCTAAATGTGTTAAAGTTGTGATAAAGCATGAAAACAAATGACGAACGATAATACAATAATGCGTTCAATCAGAAGTATGTAAGTTTGAAAACTTTAATACTTCTTCGAAAGTTTTACTTTAGAATTTCCTGATTGGTAACACTTTTAAAATGCATGCTATAATTCTCGAAAAGAAAGGAATTAATTTTGACATTTTCTTTTTAGTATAACATTAAAATATGATTTAACTTTGATTATATAAAATTTTATTACAATGATAATCTTTAATTAAATTTGTCTGAATTAGAATTAGGGAGGTATCTTAAATAATTTGTGATTTAATAAAAAAAACTCTCACGCAGCAGGTTGCTTGGAATTTATTTTATGCCACATAGATAATGGAAAAAACAGAGCTCAAATATTACCGCATACAATAAAGACTATTGATATGTCCTAGTAAGGAGTTGAAATGAAAAAATTGATATGTAATCAACTGGGAAATATTTAGAACTCCATATAAGTCAGAAATAAAAAAAAAAGGTTAACATTCTTTATTATTCCTAAAATGTAAAAATTTTAAAAATTACTAACTTTTTTAAAAAAATCCTTCCAGAAAACTACTTTACATTTCTAAATATACGTGAAGTAGAAAGCAGAATAAATATTAGTTACTATACATTTAGAAATTTCTGGAAAATTATGTTACAGCAGTGCTTCTTAAACATTCAATATTTGCGACACAATTTTCAATGATACTCTTCATCGCGTCCCCTGCATCCAATAACAATGCATTGAATACAATAATAATGTACTATAACGTTGAAGCTACACACAATGCGACTTCACACAATTCTAAACCTAACTAATTATCAAAATAAGCATTAAATCTTGTATAAAATTTTGTATATGACAAGCCCAGGGGGAGTCATCAGTCATTAGTAAACTATTTCTTAACTTACAAGGGGAGGGCACGACTAAGGAAATTCATTTGGTGTTGTGACTTGGTCTAATAGTAGTAATTTTTGGTGTTAAACCCCCAAAGAAATTCCGAAATCCCCATTAAAATTTCGGAAAATAGCCTTAAAAAAATTCATGCTTAGCTTTTACAAAATTAAGTTTCAATTTCCTGCAATGATTTCGTAGCCTGGTTGATATATCGTCTGCATGTGATCGCGGGGGTCAGGTTCGTTTATCAATCATTCTTTTTTTTATTTCATTTAATCATATTTAAAAATTAACAAAATTTTAAATTCATAAAAAGGTTTTTTTGGGGATTTTAAAAATGATTTTTAAATGAAATTTAAATTTTTGCTTTTTTATAATGTAAAAAATACTGTAATTATATAAATATTTTTTTAAAATTTTTATAAATATTTTTTTAAAAATTAAAAAAATAATATTTATAATAAAATATATAATAAATTTTAAAATTTATATTATAATAAAAGTTAGTTAAAAAAATTTATAAAATGTGAAATAAATATACTGTAAATAAAATATTATATATAATATAAAAAATTTATAAAGTATATTATTATTAAATTAATTATTTTTATAAAAATATAATAAAAATATGTATTTTTTTGTTTATAATTTAATAAGTCAAAAAATTTTTAAAAAATTTTAAAAAATTTAAAATTTTATAATAAACTAATAATAATTTTAATAATAAATTAATAATAATTCTTATTAATAATTATTCTTAATAATAATAATTAAATTTAACTATTAATAATTTTAAATAACAATTATTTTAAATATTTGTAACAATTGATAATTTGCGTTTTAAATTATGAATAATATGAATTAATAATTATTTTAAATATTTGTTCTAATTTTAAAAAAATTAAATTTTTAATAATTTTTAATTTTAATTATTAATAATTTTAATTTAAATTTAAAAATCATTTTAAAAATTTTGAATTAATAATAATTTTTTTAAAAAAATTTTTAAAGTAAATAATTTTAAAAAATAAATTTTTTTTTTTTCTTTATAAAAAAAGAAAATAATTACTTAAAAAATCATTTAATATTTAATAAACCTTTTAAAATAAATTTTTTAATTAAAAAATAATTAAATAATTGAAAAAAAATTGATTGATAAATAAACCCTTTTCCCGCCATAATGCAAAAGATATATCAACCAGGGTAAATCAATGGAGGCTAAACTTATTGGATTTAAAAAAAAATTGGAAAAAAAATTTAAAAATGAATTTTGAAGGTATTTTCTCCCCAATAGACTGGCCTTTTTTAGCAAATTTATTTTAAGGGGTTTAACACCCTAAAGGGGAATTCCCCACTATTCCAAGTCCCGACCCCAAAAGAATTTCCTTTGTGTCCCTTCCCCTTGTTAGATTTGATAAATAAATTATAAAATACATTGTGCAGTACTGATGCATTTATAAGCATATTATATCAGAGTAAATGTGTTAGAATCTATATTGTTTTGCTTTTTTACAGTAAATTAATATTATTTTTAAAAATAATCCTTTAATTTCGATATGCTCACGCCCCCCTAGAGGGGTATGCCCCACCGTTTGGGAAATGCTATATTACAGGATTTACAATTAACTAGTTTCTTGCAAGACATAAAATTAATCAATTTTATAATGGAGTTTTCCGATTTTATTTTGTTTTATTTTATTTTGTATTAGACTCAAATTAGAGAAAAGTTTCACTGACAGAAAGACTCAAAATCTCAAACCATATTTGAGTGGTATCAACTACACTTGAATTGGTACCTGTATAGTCAATGTTTAACTTCAAATAATGTAAAGAGTTCAGAACTCGTAAAATTTTGAGCGCAAAAATATACGTTACATCATGAAAACATACTTGGGGAAGTCTAAAAGGCTTTTAAACTTGATTTGAATATATTTGCCTACAAATCTAATTTCTTTACATATCTCAATATTTATTTATTATAAATTTTAATACAAACCCTGAAATCACAGTATATTAATGATAATTCCCTATCATGCTTACAAAACTACTATCTAGAATGTTCAGATAAAATTAAATATCATTAAAAATTGTCTTTAATTAAATATCATTAAAAAACAAGTAATGTAAAAAAAATAACAAAGTCAATTCATACTTAAGTCAACAAAGAAATTTTTTATTAGTTAACTTTTTATTAAGTAATTACAATTAATATAAATCAGTATATACATATGACAGAATCACATTGTTAAATGGCAAAAAAATAAAGCAATTTTTCTCTCCATATAAGGTGTTGGACTATTATTTTTGTTTGTTACTATTTATATTCATTTATAAATCGCTTTTTCAGGGATTATGGTATCCCAGGTAGGATTCGAACCCACGAACGCGCTATCCATTACTCTACAGGGACACAACGTGCAATTTTTCTTTCTATATATGGTGTTTAACTATTATTTTTGTTTTTTAATAATTATTAATTAATTAAGTTTAACTAATGAATTAATATTTTAAAAAAAACTGTATTTACATCGTGTCATTCACTACAAGTTTAAAAAAATGCATTTGAACTTCAATTAATGAATAGAAAGTATTTTAGTAACGGCTGAATATTTGAACAATATGTATATCTATAGCGGATTGTGAACTAATAGTAGGAATTGAATGACACTTTGTTCATTTTAAATCAGAAATCGGCACCTTTAAAGAAGGTTAATTTAATGAAGGTAAGGATTATTTACTATTTTCTTTGCTTTAAAATTATTTATATTTTTTACTTTACACTACGATAGGAAGGAAAAGCATCATATTACCTTTAATTTAAAATCAGATATTTAATCTGTAAAAAATAGTTATTAAATATACTTTTCCAGACCATAAAAGAGAAATGTGATTTATCGTTTTTTTCTTATTTTAGCTGAATATAAAATAAGCTTTAAAATTGCTCTAAACAAGCTTTTCTTAATGAAACGTAATCTTTTTATGATATGTTCAGAAATACCTTTAAAAGTTTATTCAGTTACATGGTAATGGAGTCCTGAAATAATTCTGAATATGCAAATAAATAAATAAATAATAAAAAAATAATCTTATGATCGCATACTAAATTTCTCTCGAAGTGTAAAAAAAAAAAATAAAAGGGAATTTTTTGTATTGGAATGGTTAGTAATGGAACTGAAATCCAATTTAGGGGCTTATTTTATATTCACTTTATATATCTTAATAGTTACGACTTTAAGTAGAAAGCTGGCATAATATTTTTAAGATTTAAAACATGAATATTTCATAATATAGCAGTATTTTTATGAGTCATCTAATTTTTATTCAAAACAAGTATCTTAAAAATGAATACATTTAATAACATTGAATTCAGTTCAATTTTATCATCCGTATTTAAGAAGAAAGTATTTTCAAAACTTAAATTTCTTATTTTTTCGTCGTATAAAAGTCATTCAAAACATATTTGATTTCTCCAAATTGGTCTTTTCTTTCTTTCTTATATTCCAAGGAAAATCTGAAATAGTTCTCCTAAGTAAATTCAATTACAGTTCTAAAAAACAAAATTTCTGTAAGTTTTATTTTGGACTTCAAAAAGAAATGCATTATCTGCTATAGAATTTGGAAAAGGAAGAAAATGGTAATAAACTTTTATATACGTGCTATCATTTAAGTGCTTTATTTTGTAAAATAAATAAATAAATAAATAACAAATAAAAAATAAACTGTTTATGAGGTATAGCATCTAAATAAATAACTATCAGGCAAATGGGTTCGAATATCTTTTAGACTATGCCTTTAGATAGATATTTTCACACTTTTAAACGGATTGCAAGTATGAGAGTTAGTATTTTCTTAATAATTCTGTTTCGAAGTCTCTTATTTAAAAGTGTTATGATCAAATACTTAAATGCAAACAGAAGTTTAAGTTGGGAGCAAAATTTAAAGGAAATAAAAGCAGATTATGCAGGGTTTTTTTTTGGTTCAATGATTCTTAAACTTCGACCTGATTGATTGAATATTAACGTCGCACTGTTCAGCTACATGAGGGCTTTTGGCGACGGACCACGTAATTTTGAACCATGGTCGGGTGACGTGGACGACACCTGAGCTGGCCCCCTCTCCTAACTACCACACCACACCAACGGGAGGACGTTTCAGCCTCGACAGATATAACGTTCATCGCTGCCCACACGGCGGGTCTTTAGTGGCAACTTGGCTCGAACCCGTGACAATGCAACCCGATCCTATAAAACCACTCTCTACCGTGGCCACTTAACCTTCAACCTATTGAAAAAAAAAAGTGAAATGTAATTTTACAGTACGAGACTAAAATATTTGTTAAATTTATGTATCAAAAAATAATCCAAAATAACTAACACATTGAAAACCATTAGGGTAGTAGAGAGGTTTTTCAATGCAAAAAAATTTCTTTGTATTATTCATATAATCAATTAAAAAAAAATTGGCATTTTCGAATCCTAACATGATTTGAAAAAATTCAGTTTCTCTTACATTCAGCTGAGTTCTTTTATGCTTTCTCACATTACCAACTCCTTCATTTTTAAAATTTATTATTTTCATACCTTATGCATTCTTATTTCATTGTAATTTATATACAGTGCCTATATATCACTTCAAACACCATATTGAAAAATGAGTGTTTTAAAAGAATTATCATTTTGAGAGACTTTTGCATTATATAAAATACACAGCACTGGAGTTTCTAATAGACAAGAATTAACTGTAACATTTTATCAAAAGGTTAAATTTAAATTACTGAAATTAAAAGTGCATTACACATTCAAGCGTCAGGAGTTACATCGTACATTTATATAAAACACTTTACACGCAGCTACACTCTTTACAATGAAAATTTAAAAGGAAATATTGTGAAAATAAAAATACAATTCAAATGAAAACTCAGCCCTTTTCGTTAAAAATTATACATGCTCGTACGTAAAAAGGTATCGATATCATTTAAAACTGAAAACTAAATGCTTAACATCTACTAGAACTACCTATTAAAAGTATATTATTTAAGTTTCAGAAAAAAATCTCTTTCAGGATGCTCATTTAATTGTTCTTTTATGTAAAAAGAAACAATGAATAACCAAACAGGTTTCATTTTTCCAAAAGCTTATAAATATTATCCTCTATTCGTAAAGTAAGCATAAGAATATGTTAATAGCCAAAGATAATAGCTGAAGTATTAGAAACGCGAAAAAAATGCTTTCCTTACACTAAATTTTTTTGTATATGTGTGTGTATTAAAGAAAGCTAGTTATATGCCACATTCACACGCAAAATGCTAAGCCTTTTAGGAATACAAAACCCTAGATAGAACAGATAGAAATAAAATACCCCATATAATAAACCAAGTTATAGCTTCACTGCTAACCACCCACTTCAGCCATTTCTTCTTTAAACTAGAATCCAGCATTTCCTTAAAACTTGTTGTTCCCACCGGTTACTCGAGAGTCTATGAGAAGGTGAAGAAAAGAAAAGAAAAACTCAGAACATTTCCAGAAGAAGGTGCTGGCGTTTCGATTGTTCCATGGATGAGGGGAAAAGAGCGAAAGTAGAAATGATGCACTGCAGAAATGCTGTCACGCAAACTACCCATTACGAGCAGCTCCTCGATTAAATTTGGAGCAATGGAATTGCTTGTTCCCGGTGCAACAAACATAAAACAGTCTTTTAAAATGTGTTTTAAATGCTCCCGAGAGAAGGCTGAATTTATGTGTAGTATTTATGGGTTCGTGAGCCATGGAAACAAATAAATGATAATCTTTAATAACAATCATTGAAGAGATAGAAAGTGAGAAATGAAAAATGCATTTCCTCGTAAGGCACACCCTCTTGGATATTTATCGTTATTTACCAATACATTAACAAATTAAATCAGTGTAATACGTATTAAACTTTTTAATAGTTTTATTAATACATATGTTGCGGTATTTTGCCCCCACTGTAATGTTAACATTTAAAAATGCAGGCTGTTTTCGACTTTCTGAAGATGTGTTACTGACAGCTCTTATTTATGTAGTTTTTAATTT
>BMAV01020189.1:287899-323009 GCA_019973955.1 Trichonephila inaurata madagascariensis
ATTACTCTTTATATAAATACTATAAATACAAATGTAGGGTACGGGTAAAAAATTTCAGTATAGTTTTTAAATACGAAAGCGGATTATTTTAACAGATTACACTTTTGAGGAAAAAATCAACTCTAATTCTTTTTCAAATTTACAAAATAATAATTTCTGAGACATTCAAAAACATATGTTAAAATGACTTGAATTATTAAACGATATTTCTAATCATATCTAAGGTAACAAAAATATTTAAATGGAGATATAACCGGTATTCATAAATGAAATTCCATAATAAATAGCTTTTTAATGATAAAAAAAAAATTTTAAGATTAATATTACGCAAAAATCATAGTCCGAAACCATAGTTAGTTGTTTGTAATGAGGATATATAAATACAACTAATAAGAATATGTAGTAACTGCACGTAAATTTACTTTCATTAACTAATTATGCATTATTCTGTTAAAGAGAAAAAGGTGCATAAATACACTTGTGTACAAAAACGTAGGATTAAATTGTTTTCTAATGTAACGTCCCTCAAATGCATTCCGAATTAACACAAATAGTATCAGATTATTTCGCTGACGTAAAAAATTGTGTAAAATAAACAAAAACTTCTAAACGATTCCAAATGATACTAAAGAATCTTTACTGAAAAATCAATTTCAAGCGCAGTTGAGCGGAACACTGAAACGTGGATGTTAAGGTCACTGGCAAGAAAAGCTAGTTTTGAGATATGATACTTCTTGATTGGTGGGCTGGAAACTCGGTCTATGTTGAGCATATGACTGTCAATGAGCTATTCAGTCATACTTTCTGCTAGACGATCAACCGACTACCGACCAAATTGTCGATGGGCGAGATATCCAAGGAACATGAAAAGCATGAGAAAAAAAGGAATCAACCGGGTACCGCAGGAAACTTGTATCCCTCGCATATTTTGAACAGTATGTACTGTATTGCTTAAATATAGCTCGCAAAACCTGTTGTAGGAGGAGTTAAATCTCGTGCTACATAACTTCTCTGGAGTAGTGTCCGCTATTGAATCCCCTCCCC
This sequence comes from Trichonephila inaurata madagascariensis, assembly GCA_019973955.1. Classification (NCBI taxonomy): domain Eukaryota; kingdom Metazoa; phylum Arthropoda; class Arachnida; order Araneae; family Nephilidae; genus Trichonephila; species Trichonephila inaurata. The sequence continues at coordinate 288,944 of BMAV01020189.1, forward strand.
CAATTTGGAATAGGTTGAATCACCTAAGATATCCCATAAACCTTTCTATCCTAACGCAATGCATTTGGCCAATATAAGGTTGAATAAGACACTTTAAGAGAGGTCGTTTCACTTTGCAGTTTGTGACTAATCAGTAGCGAGCACAGACGTTTTCCAAAGGGGTTGTCCAGGGTCGAAAGTCCACCATTCTTGTATCATGCTCTTTTTGATTTTGTCGATTTGGGGGAACAAAAAACAGTAAAAAACTAATTATTGAATAAATAATTAGTATTTATTAATAAAATTAATCATTAAAAACAAATATATAATTAAATTTTACGTGTTATATACTTAGAATTATAATCAATCGGGGAAAAAATCAAGGGCTTTGGGGAGGGGGTGTCCGGACTTCTAGGACACCCCCTTGTGTGCGCCACTGTGACTAATACATATCTCTCATTATATTTGTTGTTGAAGCAGTGCTCATTTAGTAAATCAACTAATATCCAATCGACACCTCATTGTATTGGTGAATCCATTGTAGCTGCAAATATTGGAGGTTGATTGTGAAAAAAATCATCTGTAGATGGATAATACATGTAAGTTATAGCACAACAGACGTTGATTGGCTAGAGAAAATTCGACTCACTTCTCAAGCACTTGTTTCAATCTTGTCCCACTGAAAAAGGTGTCATTTTGTGTTCAATTTGTAGCCACCACACGAATGTTATGCTTGTCGTTCCATGATGATATCGTATTGCTTGATATACTACTGACGCTTCAATTTGTATGGTTTCCCATGATCAATCTCATCTTTCATGACTGTACCACTATTGTGAGTATCAAATCTTCCCTCTCGAAGTCTGATCATGAAAACCAATTCGAATTTCTTTAAATGACCCTATGGCATTCTTCGTTTTTCACGAGGCATATTAACTTCTAATATGTGAATACAATCAATTAATGACTGTCCAATTTATGATACTCACGTTTCAATCTTCCATCACATTATTTTTTATATATTACATATCTTTGGCCTCACATATGCTTTATTATAATCATTTGATTTTTCTTTTCTTTGTTCTTTTTTTCTGACGACATTTAAGCTTAATTTAATCAATCAGTTACAGCTTTTTAAAAAATCTGTATTGGATTTAACAAAATTTTGTTTTTGACTTAATTTAAATGAGAATTCTCAATGTAAATTTTCAAACATTTATTGAATTTTTATAATTTTACAAATTAGTGCTTAACTCTGATGAAATTTTATAAAATTGTTTGCTGTTGATAATTGTTTAATTTTTTTATGAAATTGTACTATAAACTGTTTGAAAGTTTTTTAAAAAATCTCAAATTGAATAGTTTCATTGAAAATAAAAAAATAATTTTGTTTGAACTGTGGCATTTAGTTACTCTTTTTAAAAAAATAAATAATAGTTATCAAACTCGTTTTTATATAAAAACCTTTCAGCTGTATCATAAATTCTATAGTAAACTTCCGTTGAAAAAGGAAGATTTTTAATTGCTAGTCTATGTGTTTGCAGTTTTCTTAAGATAGTAATCTACAAGAAAAATGCTCAGACTAGACATGTTCTATAAAATACGTCACTTCTTTTAACATCTTCATGGATTAAATGTTGTCTAGTCTTGTGGATAAGACTTCCTGAAAGATAAAAATGCTATTAAATGAAAAGATCCGGTGAAACAGGATATCGAAAATGCCGATCGGCATATCTCACGAGTTTTGTCACTTTTATCGACATCGTTTTATTTTTCATTAGTCATGATGTCACACAGTGAATGTGATGAGTAGAAAGTAAGGAATCCGAATAAATACCGATCCCATCAAGGTTTTTTTTTTTACCCCATTGAATGAGATGGATAAATCCTCGCCTGGTAAGGTGCTCTAAATAGGTATTCTATTTTCTCGTTTTTCAATAATTTCAAAACAAATGTCTGACATGTTATTTTAGAGTTTTCTAAAGAAAATCGGCATAATCTTCTTAAAAAGGACGCAACTGTTATTTGATATGTAATTTTAAAAAAAAAATCAAGCCAATTCCTACTTAGGTCAACAAAGAAAAAAAAATTATTTTAGTTACTTTTTGTTAAATAGTTTCAATTAATAAAAATATGTATGTACATATGACAGAATCAAAATATTGTGTGACAAAATAAAAACGATTTTCCTTTTCAATTTTCATATCATTTTAATTTTCTTGTATAAAAATGAAATCAAATTCTCAGGAATTAGGAGACGCTAGGTAGGATTTGAACTCACGACCTCGGATTAGAAGGCCAACGTGTTATCCACTGCATACAGGGGCACAATGAACGATTCTCTTTATTGTATTAACATCAAGTACCATCCATTACAAGTTTAAAAAATATATTTGAACTTCAATGAATAAATTGAACAAGATATATATATATATTCATTAGCAAACCAACCCCGTCTGCGGTTAGATATTCATATACGTTTTGCTTCTGAATGAAGTATGTAAAAAAAATCGCAAATCTAACGATTGACCCGGGTTTGAGAAAGTGAAAAAGTGTTAATTTTATAAAAGGGCGATGGTTGTGGTCCATGTTTTACTTTCAGCTGGCAAAACTAGCTTTGTTTTCAAATAGAATTAAAACTCGTCTTCTTTTTATCCGTCGTAAAAATGTAATTGTTAATGTATTTCTAATTGCTTGGATACAAATTTTTGTATTAATATTTAAATAATTGTAAAACAGAAAAAAATATTAACTATACTCTATTGATGTGGCTTGTAGGACTCGGGATTTTGTTACCCGCACGATCGTGCGGGTTGGGAGTTACTTGAGTCACTGCAGCTGTAATGGTAAGTACTTACCCTGTGAATTTCTTCTCTGTTTCAATAATTTTGGTGAAGGCCTACATAAAAGTGAAATATATATAGTTATATAATTAATACCAAATTTTCTTGGGGGTTGAAATGAATGACTCCCTTTTTTTTCTTTCTCTCTATCTTTTTTACAATTAATTGTCTTTTTCATACATTTGTTGAAAAGTAGGGTTTTTATCTCTTACTTATATTCACTAATCTTCCCCCCAAATATATATATATATATATTTAAATAATAAAATTTTCTGATACATATTTCTAATTTTCATGGAATACTGTGTTATTTTTTTACCAAAAACTTTTTCAGGTGTTATATATATAATATATATATAGGGAGAGAGTGAACTAATAGTAGGAATTGAAAAAATAAAATTATAATATTGTAGTACAGAAGTTTAACTTTGTTTTTAAAGAATTACCAACAAATACAGATGTATAACAAAAATCGATTTATAAATATATATTATAAATATGTAAGATTGAATTTAAATCTTGTTTGAAGTGAAACAAGATAATTTAAATCTCAAAAACAGGAGTAAAAAAATATTACAAACTATTTTGCTTGGTTGAAATAAAAATTTAAATGTTTTATGCTGAACTTTATAAAAAAATTAAACTTTTTTACATTAACACTAGAATGCTACCCTTTGAAAAAGTTAAGGGATTGGTAACCATTCTTCCCAGAAGAAAGGAGATTCGGCATGCTTAAACATTATTTAAAAGTTAATGACATAGAAATTATACATCAGTATATGATTTCATGACATCCTATTTTTAAGTAAGCAAAAAGGTTAAATTTAATTATTTTCGAAGCAATCTTTACAAATATCAACATGATGGTCTCCATACATTGCTCTAGAACATAATAAACAAAATTTGCGAGTCGGTGTACATAACTTACATGGGGAAAAAGCACAAATTTTCCTTCTTTTAGTTTCCGATTGTTCGGATGGTTCAATGTTCTGCTCCAATTTCGAAAGTTCTCAGGTAATTTTCCTTGTTGATCGATGCAAACTAGGTACATTTAGACGTTTCTTTATGCATAACGGAAGAAGATCTTCACTCAGCTTTATCATAAACTTTCTTCTAGATAATGCTTTTTAAGATTTCGGAAACATATGATGCCAGTGCTTCTCCAACTTTTACTATTCGCGACCCAATATTTAATAATAGTTTTCATCGCTTCCCCTCCACACAAGACCAATGTACTGAATTCAATAAAACTACATTTTGAAACCAAATCTACAGCATGGCATTAACTTCTTAAGCACCACCGACGTAGATAAACGTCTCCCTCAACCAAAGCGATGATTACCCCGGACGTATGTATACGTCTTTCCTATGTACGATCCTTTCTGTGAACTGCTTTCCATAAAGTTATTCCGAAGGCTTTGGAATGCAAAAACAAAAAACATTGACAGTGTTTAGAAGGACTTCTTTATTTGAGAGGATTTTTTTATTTCTTCTTCTCCCCTGCATCACATCCAAGCGCCTTCGTGGAAAACGGTGGCAATGGGAGCGAATTCCGTAACTTTTAATCGGCAGTTAAGGGATTAATTATAAACTGTACAAAAAAAAAATTACCAAGATAAATATTAATTTCTGAGTATAATTTTTTATGACAAGCCCATGGTGTCACTGGTAAATGTTAAACTTGTTCATAGCTTAGTATTGTTAAATTAATTGTAAAATACATTGCACATTACTGATATAATTATAAGTGTATTATATCAGTGTAAAGACATACTTGATTTTTTGTTAAGTCAGAATTTCATTTGTTTTTTTACTTTCCATAAATTAATAATTTTCCTAAATAACCTTTTATTTTCGACTTTTCAATATGCTCGCGCCCCCTCGCAGAGTTAACACGCCCTCTAGGGGGCTTGTCCCACAGTTCAAGAAACGCTGTATTATGCACTTATATAACATGTGCAATCATTAAACTGATATTTTTCATGCCATAAATATGGAAATGGCCATCGTTTTTACTACTGCATGACAAGTTGTTACACACCTGATCTAATATTTTTACGGCTCCTTTTGTTACATTATAAAGATCGATTATTTCCGATTTTCCTCTTAATTTTTTTCATAAAATGTAGATAGAAGAACAACGCATTTGTTTTGTTTTGTTTTATGCAACAAAATAGTTTTAACTTGGTCAAAACAAGACATAGAAGTTCGTACATTTCTAACGCAATTCTAATAGTCCAGGAAGTGCTTCTCACGCGTGCGTTTGTTTTTCCTAATAGTTTCGACAAAACTGGGAAAATCATTGGAATCTCAAAAGTTTGTGAGCTAAAGGTATCGCAGTTAACCAATTATACATTGTAATGTTTCGATTAGTCCCTTGAATGCTCCTTCTTAATTCATCGACGAAGTAAGACGATGAGAGTCTTCATTTTTTCGATTCATCCTCAGAAATAAAATTTTCATCATCACTGAACTCTTTTAATAATTCACAGATATCTTCAAGTTTATCAGAAAAATTTCCTCCATGAAAACGTTTTGACATCATCTCGACAACGCAGAAAAAATCTAAGTCAGATTCTTAATTCCAAACGTTACTGCTACCCATTCGTCTTGCAGACTAACATTGTTCTAAAAATAGTACACGCGGCAATATTTTGAGAAAAAGAAATGTTCTAATCTCTTATAGCTAAGGTCATATGAAGGTACTGAATCGCACATTCCATTTCCTGTCTTGGTTGAGAAAGTACAAGGTTAATTGTTATAGGCGTAGTCTCCAGACAAAAGGGAAGCATTCTAGGGTTAAAATGAAATATTTCACTTTTCGACATGGATTAGAGAAGCCCATCTAATGTTACTTCCAAGATGTGATGCAATTGCTTATGAGATTAGTTTAAATTACTCGAATTTCTGACTAAGCATTATAAAATATATTTTCCAGCATTTCAAATTTTCTTTCATGAAGTATAATATGTTGAATTTTTATTTGAGTGAGTGCTGTCCTTTTTACTTTCAAATGTATGCATTTTGCTCTTTGAACCACTGTTTTTAATTGTTTTCTATCATAATGAAAATTTTCAAACCATTTTTGTAACAATGGATTAATTTTTCATTTTAAAATATATTTCATAGAACTCTCATTAAATGTTATAAGTGTTTTTTAACTATCGATTCATTCATTACCTCAAGCTATATATTACGAAAAAAAACCAAAAATGATTATAATGTAATGACATTAGTAATGCCGTAAATAATTTTGTAAAAGAGAAAACCTTCAAAATGTTATTTACATTTTTTTTAATGTATCCGACTAATTTCGGAACCATGATTTTAAAAAAAGCACATAAATGTACAATTTTCATGATATTTAGTGTCACTTACATTAGAATACATGCATAAAATTATTTTAAGGATATTATGACAAAAAAAATATTTAAATACAATATTTTGGCAAAAATTTTTAGAATAACCTTTTTCCAAATGTTCTCCGTAAAATGCTCTATTTGTATTAATATTTGCCTTTTATAGCTCAGACCACTGTACAGAGACTCAACTATGATTTTTGAAAAAAAAATTATTTTTCAGAGTTACAACCATTTGAAATAATTATCGGCGTATTTTCTTAAAATGTTTCCCTTCTCTTTCGTAAAACATGGATAAAAAAGACTTCCAAGTTATGCGTTTCAAAAATTCTAGTTGAGCCTCTGTACGAGGTCCGAAGGGTGAATACAGGCAAAATTTTAATACAATAGAAGCATTTTTTAAAAAGGAGAACATTTGGAAAAAAGGTTATTCTAAGTTATTTTTTTGCAAAATATTGTATTTATATATTTTTTTTTGTCATAATGTCCTTAAAACACTTTTATACATGTATTCTAATCTAAGTGGCACTAAATATCATAATTATTATCCATTTACACGCTTTTGCAAAATCACGGTTTCGAACGTAGTCGGATACCTCAAGATAAGCAACTTTTATACTGTTGTGAATTGCCATTTTCCTTCTCCTTTGTGATGTGTTCATATCGTGCTCCATTGCTAATCCTCTTGGGGAATAATACTTCTTTCACTAATTTGTTGAGTTTAAAACCACCTTCCATAGAAAGAACTTGGTTTTATGTAATTTGAGTGCTATTTAAATTCTATCAATGTGAGTGTTAGAGTTAGTCATTACACTAATATTAAAGTTAGTTTGACGCAGTGACTTTTGGAAACATCGGTGGAAGTACAAAGAAGCTTTAGACTTGAACTAATTTGACCCAGGAGAGAAATGACAAGTGTCTTCCATCGGATCACAGTCAAATAAGAGTTTAATTTTTTTCTCTTAAGAATTTAAGATGGTTAACCAAGTTGATTGCTCCCTTGGTTTATAACAGGCCTTGACTATGAAGGGACGTTGTGCAACTCTGTTAAATTTATTAATAATTGCTTAAAATTTTATAAAAATTAATCAATGTTAAATAGACGTATTTAAAGTCTGCAATCAAATTATGAGCATTATTTTATAAATATCTTCAAATATCAGTGTGCTACATATAAAAATAATATTTTGTTCTAGTTTTAATTTTAGAATATTACTTAACAATAGGAATTAAAGCGAAATTTTCATTTTAAGCAACTCCATAAAAATAACTAAGCAACAGAGAGACTATATGAAATGAGAATAACGTTCCCAAACAAGCATCAAAACTAATGCTAAAGTTCAAATAACCTGAAGGCATACAAGCAAAGGCAAAACTTTTATTCTTTTTCTAAGAAAATAAGCTTTATAATCCCTGAGATTCTTCAGAAAGTATTCTGCAAAATATTCTTATTCTTTAAAAAAGAATAATAAGCTTAAAATAACTTTTATAGCAGTACAAAAATACGAATGTCTATAAAAGTTATTAAAAGAGGAATGTAGGAAAAATAGTATATATTTAATTTTAAATATCATGTGTGAATATTTAGCTTCATAAAAGGTTAAATGATTGAAAAAAATTAATCGAGTCGAGTATTTTAGAAACGCAATAAGTTAATACTTTACCTACAAACTAGCAAACGATTACATGTTGTAAATACTTTCGAAAAATTTTTACACATTTACAGGACATATTGTGTGTGATGGATTAAATACCAAATTATTTGTTTGATCTTAATTGTTACAAGTGTACACGTATAATTCTTCGACTTTTTTAGTAACGTTTCATGTTACGACAATAGGATAAATTCATGTGATGTCATTACTCACATGATAACGACAATCACTTGCTTTCAGCTAATCAGTTCCTAAATTCTTCGACGTTAGAGTCATACGACAAATACAATCACTTGTTTCCAGCTAATCAGTTCATGCTCTTCGCTGTTGCCAATGTTTGCTTCTTGTGGAAACTTTCTTGTAAAATGCACGTACATATCAATTATCTGATCATCATCAACATTAAATAAACATAACGCACTCGATTTAAAAGTAGACGTATTATGTATATATATATATATATATATATATATTAATTTTGAAAAAAAATTGTAGACCTATTTAGCCAATTTACTTATTTGTGATTATATCTAAATTTTTCAAATAGAGAATACGTATATAAGTGTGCTGTCAGTTCGTTTTGAATTCAATGATGAACACGCGATAATATTTATCATGTGACCATAATGTGAACTTAGCTAATTAGGCTTAAAAAATAATTTAAATTACTAAATTTAGATTTTGTTTTATACATATATATACAGAGAGGGATAGAGAGAGAGAATATTAATTCGCCCTCTTATTCTGTCACACGAGAGCTTTTGCCGACACACCTAGCATTTTGAACAAGGACGGCACCTGAGCTGACACCCCCTCTCGTAATTTCATATATATATATATATATATATATATATATAGAAAGAGAGAGAGAGATGTATACAGATATAAATATAGATAGATATTAGACAAAGCACTTTGGTATCAATTATAATATACTCAAATGATCATTAGCGAACAAAAATATGTACCCTAGATGCTGAATATTTTCTTATACTTATTTTTTCCCTTCAATTTGAGGAAAAAGTTCTTTTCTTGAAATACACAAATTTCCTTTTTCAAAACCTATAAATAGACACAAAAAAATTAAGAAATTCTGCAAAATTTAGATTTGCGGATAAACAGATATGTGCTCGGAACTTTTTTTTTCTAGAAATGATTTTTTTTCTATGCCAGTACAATTATTTATTTCCGACTAAAAGGAAATTACTTAAAGGTAAAATTATTAAAAGTAATGGAAGTAACATGCAAAAAAAAAATAACACAATACCCTTAAAAAATACCCTTAATAAATTATACAAAAATAAGGTGTTAAAAACTATAAATTAAAATATAAATTTGTTAATAATAAAAGAAATATATGTATTGGGAAAGGTGAGAAAATCACGGTTGTAATTTAAACACAGATGAAATTTCAACAACGATTATTGCAGAAACATGTATACCTATGATTATGAAGAAAAACTATTATCATACAATTCATATATTTCTAAAGTTTATTTATGTGATCAAAAATTGTACACCCAATTCTATACTCAAGAGCAAGAGGGCATCATTTTTATAAAAAATTTCCAAACATTAACAACCCTATTTACCTTGGGTTAAATTCCACTTGTAGTGAGATTTCAACTGACACCCAATGAAAGGCCTTTTAAAGCAAACTTTCCTCGCAAGGCTTACACCACAGTCGTGACAGTTTGATGAGAAAATTTGTTTCAAAAGACAAACACCACCTTGATCGACCTTTTCGAATTGTAGAATGCTCAAATACATACTAGCACATTGCATGGCGGAAAATCGATTAATTGAGGATGATAGCAGATTGGAATGAGTGTTTGTGTAGCGTAAAATGACCGATTTAGAGCAATGTTTCTAAAACGGGGGTTGGGGGGCCCCGTAAGCATATCAAAAAGTCAAAAAAAAAGATTTAAATTTATTATCAATTTAATGACAAGAAGTAAAACAAAATGCATTCTGATATAATAAAAAATAAAATATGTACATACTCGTACCGATATAAGGTACTTATCTGTGCGGCAAAAATTTTAAAATAATTTATTTACTAAATTAAAAAAAAGGGGATTTCTAATGACCCCTGAGTTGTCATATACAAAATATAATACTTATTTTGATGATTTGTGCAGTTGTAGTTTTTAATTAAAGTCGCATTGGAGCTTTATAGCTTAAAGTACATTTTCCTTGCATTAAATACATAAATGTTGTAGGGGGGAGGAAGAGGAAAATTGGGTTTCTAATATTGAAAGTTTCAGAAGCACTGATTTAGAGGGTATGTTCATAGTAATGGGGATTCTAAATTTTGTTTTTTAAAAAGAAACCATGAAGGAATCATCAGAAAAATGAACTTTTTCGAAATATCAATTATAGGATGTTCGTAAAAGTTAGTTTTAAAAGGGACCAAAGCTGGTGTCGAGGTTTCTGGTGGTGCTAAAAGCAATAAATAGAGGAGAGGGGACGTTGAAAAATTTTTAATGATTATTTTTTTAAAGGAGGACGTTTTTGAGACTTGGTATGCCTACAGGAATAAGGAAAAATTCCCAAAACCCTTGAGTTTGAAGGGGAGGATTACCGGCCTTCGAGAGGGGGAATTTCCTATCCGCAATAGGGCTCGTTCAGGGAACATTTTCCCAGTGATGCAAGTTTGGAAGAAATGAAACCCAGGGCACTGAACAACCAAAACGGCGTGAAGATGGAAGGTGCGGCGCGACGATCATACCTGCTCCGCAGGAGATGAATCCTTCCCCCCCAGGGAGTTGGCAGCACGTTGGTCTACTGCTGCAGGTGCCAATTCGACTTTGATTCGTTAGCGCTGCACCGTAGATTGGTCAAAGGGGGCCTTTATACAGGATCCCCCTAGGAAACCATCGACGGCTGCGTCTGCTATTGGGGTTTAAGGGCACAGACCTGCCGCTGTTTGGGCACCAAGTTGTTTTTTTTTGGATGAATCCGCCCCCCAAGGGGAACCATGATGTCCATTCTGTTAGACGCTTTCTGGTAAACCCCGGTTTTTTTGGTCCCATAAAAATAAATATGCAATTCCCCTCCACAAAGCGCCCCAAATTCAAGATCTGTTTGACCCCTCCCCAGTCTATAGCAGCACGTATTGCAGCGTGGGGGTTTAAAAAAATACAGTTTTTAATAATTTTTTTTGGTTTTTTTTTTTAAAAAAATTTCTCCTTTTTTTGTACTAATTAAAAAGTCGTTTTTTTTTTTAAATTTCCTTTTTAATTCTGATGATTCCTTCATGTTGTTGCATTTTTTACAAACAGCATTTTAGATATAGAATCTCCTCTTTTGGCGGGGCAGGGTAATCAGAAAGGTGAAGGGGAAATTCCCCTTCAAATTTTTAATAAAACCCTGTTAGATAAGGGCCCTTTAAAACCCTTTTTAAATGGCGATGGCGTATATATTTCTCTCGCTCAATCAGTGCGTTATGGGCCCGGTACTAATTTTCCATCCTTACAAAATTCTTTTTTTTGAGGGCTAAATTGAAACTTTTCCCAAAGGGGGTTTTTAAAAATGTAATAAAATTGAAAAAGTTGAAAGTGTTTGCAAAAGGATTTATTTTATTTTAAAATTTACAATAGTAAAAGGGGTTTTTGGGAAAAAAGGCGAAAATTTGGGTAGTATTAAGATGATTTGCTACCCCAAAAATTACCAAAATACCTTTTTTTTAAATATTTTTATTTAGTTTTATTCTTTTGATTTTATCGTTCGATTGATATATCATTTTTGTTTCTCGAAAAACTAGAAGTTGGAAAAAACTTAAATTGAAAAATGAAAACAAACAAATTAGGTGATTCAACCAATCCCCCCTTTTAAGAAAAAGGATTTTGATAAAAAAAAATCTACTTTATAAAAAAAAATTTAAATTAAAAAAAAGGGGTACTTTTTAAAAAAAGGAATTTGAGAAATTCAATAATTTTAATTTTTTTTTTTGTGAAATTTAAAATGTAAAAGTTTTCAATTAAGGCATTTTATAATTATAATTTTATAATTACAGTTCTTATTCCCCTTATGTGTTGTATACAAATATAATACTTCAATCCTATGTGAAGAAATAAAATAAAATGTCTGTTATGAGAGAAAAAAATATGTTTTTAACGTTTTCCTTGAATTTTCTTGTGGAATTAATACTCTAAAAATTAATCATCAATAAGAAATATATGGTTTCAAATAATAATGCAATTAATGTACAGAAAATTATATAGCTAATGTCTTAAAGTGGTATTTTAAGTTTATTTTTTAAAAATTTTATAATTTTTCAGATTTTTATCTTTTTTAAAAATTTTTTTTTAGTTTCTGTTTTCCGATGCATTAATTTCCTTTTTTGGGGGTTTTTTCCTTCCAAAAATTATTTACAATCACTTCCATTTTTTCATGTGTTCCTGCATGTAAAAAAAAATCAGGAATATTTTTTAAAAAGATTTAAAAAAAAAATTTAAATGTAAGGGCTTTTGGTTTTTTTTTTGAATTTTTCAGCGCATAAAAACCTTTTTTTTTCTTCCAAAACCAACCAAATTTAGAAAATTTAACCCTAATGTTTTTTCCCAAAATTCTTCGGGAAAATTACGAAAAATTTCCCGGTTAAAAACTAATAGTTCAAAAAGGAAATAAAATTTTTAAAATTTTTAAAATTTTTTATTTAAAAAAAAAATTTAATTTTTTGGGTTTTATGAATATTAAATTTTAAAAAAATTTTTCTTTAAAAACCCTTTTTTTTTGGGAAAGGAAACACTATATGAAAAAGTTTAAAAAATAAATTTTTAAATACATAAATAAAAAAAAATGTTCATAAGGTGCCGAGTCCTCTTAAGAATGTTTTTAAAGAGAACGTTCAACGAAGCAAAATGAATAAAATTCACAAAAAATAGTTTAAAGGTAAGGGGAAAAGAGAATTTTATAAACTTTTCCTTATTAAGCAAACCGACGGATCTCAACATTCTAAACCTCGGTTAAGTGACGAAGAAGTCACCTGAGCTGGCACTCCCTCTGTTTACAACCACATCGCGCTAACGGTAAGAAATTTAGCCTCGACATATTTTACAAGCATTGGCCGCCTGTACACGTCGGGTCTTTAATGACACATGGACTAAAAAAAGCCCCCAAAATGTCCAAGGTTCATGGCCATAACCACTAGGTTACCATGGACCCCTAATGGCAACGGAAGGAAGTTAAAATAATTGACTGAATATACCCAAGGAGGAACTTTTTAAGTACATTTATTTTTGTGTAAAATTTTAGATTAAAATGTGATAAAAAATGTCTTTCCTGATATAAATCGGAATAAATATAATATAAATAAATAGAAGGGGAGATGACTCATCAGAAGTTTCAAGGGAGATGATTAATAATTATATATCATAAAAATAAAAGCAAACAGAAATCGAAATCAGCTAACAGAATGAAAAAAAAAATATGTTTCTTTAAGTAACATTATTTGTCCAGTAGACAAAAAGATAAATATTTAAACATTTCCTCTCCAATTACCACCACATTGATATTCATAATATTATTTTCATTTTATTAGTTCCCGTTGAAGCTCATGTAGTGCAATTTACTTCTTATCTTATTTCCTTTTAGAATCATTAATCAAAAGTGACGGATTATGGAATGAGTTAATATTCATTTTTTATTCTTATTCATGAGAGCAAAGAATTGGAATTAAATATTGTAATGAAGTTTACCGTTGGGAAGCGAATATTGTTAAATTAACTATAGAAAAAAATGAAAGGAATAAATAATTCAAATTTTTTCAATAAATATTGCGATATTTTTTTTGAAAAAAAAAATTATTATATAATATTTTCTCCCTTTTTATATTAAAACAATTAAATAAAATTGTAAGATTTAAAGATTCAATAAAATCATAAGCCCATCACACGTGTCAACTGCAGATTAAAATTTTTAACAATTTCTTTCGAAAACTTTTCAATCACTTTTAAATATATTTCTGAGAACTTTGCAATAAATTTTTTCGATATCATACTTCTTAAAATGCCTCCTGAAATTCAATATTTAAATCTCCAATTAACATCAATTAACAATATGACAAAACTGTTGTAGAACATATATGAAATTTTTTCCAAAATAATTGGAGACATTTCATTCTGTTTTTGGTTTCCTTCAAAGAAAGGAATTAATTTCAATGTGTGCATATTATTTCTTTCGTTAATTCCCATACATTTTTATAAATTACTATTTAATTAGTCTTGTAGGTAGGAACAAAGAACAATTCATTGATTTATAGTTACATTTTATTTCAATGCTTCTCAAACTTTCACTATTCACCAATTTTCAATCATATTTTTATGCGCGCCCCTATAAAATACTAATGCGCTTTGGCGCTAAAGCTGCAATACAATTTTAATTATAAACCGTACAAATTAACAAGATAAGTATTAAATCTTGTATTTGTGACTATTAAATAAAATTTATTTTAAGCAAACTACTCTTAAGTAATAGGATAATTATTATTTTTCTTTTCTCTAATTTTTATATTGGAACAGATTGATAAATTATATTTAATTAAAAATTTATTTCCTCAATCATCCATTTCTAAAAGTATAAATGTCATTAGAAAAAGATTAGTCTATGTTGCTCTCTATCATATCCATTTCACATTTGGCATTAAATTTTAAAGCGAGAAGACTTCAAAAATGTTTTAACCCGGGAGAGCAGGCACGCACTCGATACTAACATTAACAGTCGCGCATGACGAGGAATAGCTGAATGTACACCATATATATATATATATACATATATATATATATATATATATATATATATATACATATATATATATATATATATATATATATATATATATATATATATATATATATATATATACAGATTTTTATTAATTCACAAATTCCTGAGAATAATGTAACTAAGAGAAGATATACTTACCCACTTTCAATCACTTTTAATTTTTTCTTTGATAATTTGAGAAAATCTATTAAAACTGAACTGTAAGGTTTTAAAGGTACGTAACCTTAATAAATGACACAAATGACAGACACTTTTCGCTAACATTACGGGAATGATATTTGCAAGCAAAACCGTCATATTTTGTTCAAATTATTGTATAGGTTTGCTTTCCTTTGACTTTGAGGGCCACGCGACGCTCCCAGGTTAAAAGTATATTCAAGAAAAAAATATGGTTGTTAGTTCTAAAGAAAGAATTGATTAAAACACGTATTTCATCATGCTTATATGTTTCAGAATACCCATAAAAATAAATCTTGGCCAATTAATCCTTCAAAGTGCTCTCTAAGCTTTTTCAAATATCATATAACTCTTTCACATGGAAAAAACCGAAACACAAAGAAATACGTTATTTACAATGTCCCTAAATGAAAAACAAAAATATAATAGAAGGGGCAGAACTAATCATACCAATAAGTTCTAAGGTCAAACGATGATGACTGACGCAAATCAGCTTCCAGGGTGAAAAGTGAGTAAATCTTTATTATCTTTCAACAGCTAATGTACAGCATTTCAATAATAATAACAGTGATGAATTTTTTATTTTCCTAGAATTTTTCTCTGGTTCTGAGTTTTTTTTTTTTTTTTCTGAAAGAGCAGTAATTTATGTTTAAGAAGAAAATTTAATAAAAAAAATCTCTCATCGTGGGATTACAGCAAATCAAACAAAATGTTTTTTTTTATTTACTTATAGGATCAGATAGTTAATAAACGTATCAATGGGAAACTTTTATTTTTGATGAAGTAATGTCGCCAGTTGATATATATAAAAATTATATCAGTGGAAATGCGTATTTTTTTTATATGTCAGAAAATATTTTTACTTCGTTTCAGTAAACGAATTACTTAAACCTTTTATTTTCGATATGCTCACGCCCTTCTTGTAGGGTTATCTCGCCCCCCTTGTAGGGTTACCACACCCCCAGGGGGTGTCCCCCACAGTTTGAGAAACGCTGTTTTATTTGAATCGTTTCTTATAACAACATGTTTTATTGAATTATCATGCACTCTATTCACATTACTGATATATACAATTTAAATAGTTATTGCCAGATTGTGCTAGGTTATAAATTTTATTCATAATAACTGTTGCAAGAAAAAACCTAATTTCAACAATTTAAGAAATATTTAGAACTTTAACTATACTAAATATTTTAAACTTAGCTCATATTTTTTACTATATTCCTGTTATTAAATAATTGCAGCCATAACCGGTATAGTGGTTAATAACGCTTACTGCTGAGACATATAGACTGGGTTCAAATATCGGTGAAAGCATGCATATTTCTATGCGTATAGCGCTTTCATGACATGGGAGTACTCTAAATAGCCGCCAAGCTGCAAGTTCTTCTGTGAGGTTGATGGAAGGGGAAGAGAGCTGGTAGGCCCTGACCACCCCTAGGATGTTCTCCCTCAAAATTGGGGTTTAAACAAGCCAAATCGTATTTTCACCTGAACGGTGTTCAAAACAACGGATAATGACAAGCGTACAAAAGCTCCCTTGTCAAGATGAAAATTTCGTTGGAGATGGTCTGATGTTACTGTCTATCAGATGGCATAGTAACAACAACAAGTAATTGCATATTATTATTTTGATGTATCAAGGAATTATTTATTAAAATATTCAACAGGTTTTTTGTATACAAATTTGGGGGATCACACTTCCTAAAGCATTTCGAGAACTATTTCCAGACTATGGATAATCCCTCTTTTCAATGTCATAGAAGAGTGGTGAGGATTTGATATAAACCTTCCTTTTCCTCCCTAGAGCATATAACTAATCCATATGATCATAATAGAGAATTCTATGCACTATAATCTGTAGCAATAAAAATATGTCCTTCGAATGATTTAAAATAAACAAATATATTATACATTCGGATTAATAATTAAATATAGATATATTTGAAATCGATAACGCGCGGATACAAGTTTTAATATTACGTACCTCTAACTTATACTCTTATTTAGCAAGTTATTTGTTTTTTGCTTAAGTACATGATGGATTTAAGAAAAAAGTTTTCCGTTTGGAAAACCCCATTTGTTTTACGATTATCTGACGGAAACAATTTATAGTTATATATTCATTTTTTTCTCGAATACTTTTCTCTTCCGATTTAAAATTCTGATTGAGTAACAGATAACTTTTCCTGTGGTCTTCATGTAATAGTCTTGAGACTAACTTTCGGAAAAGATATTGCTTACATGAATACTAAAGTACTTGGGAAAGTCATAATACAAGACTTATGAAAGCAAAACTTTTCCTTCAAAGTATTACCATTTTTGTTTTAAAATAACATGCCCATAATATTTTATCAATATATCTTATCATTGCTGGAGATCTAACCCTTCTCAATGACTATATGAAATGCTTTATCTTTTATGATATTTATTGAGTGCGTCATGTTAGTTTATCTTTTTACATAATGCATTATTTATATATGTTTATCACATCTACACACGTTCATGTCTCGAGTTTAAATACGTATAGTTGCATTGTTTATTATGTCTAAATTAGTACTTTTGGTTTTCTTTGTTGTTGCTTCAGTTTTCGGCATTGCAAGTATAAAAAATTGTGTTATGTTGTTAAAGGCAGTAGAAAAATTACTGAAGTAGCACTAAAAATTTAATTAATAGGAAAAAATTAATATAAAACTACTATTTATATATGTATAAGAAATTAAACAATACGTTGATTGTTGCATTGCGAAGTAAAATAAGTATTGACCAATCAATTCAATAATTGGAGGTTTTATATACCCAAATTTATATATATATATATTATGCTAACTCAAACTATTTTTGAAGTGAACAGTTTTTTTTTAGCCGCGTTGGGCACTTTTTGGTAAGGGAGAATCTTATGGGTTCGAGTCACCGACATACTGTTGACTGGCGCACGCGCAGTGCGCTGTTCGCTTAGACACTTTTTGGATGGGTGAAATCTTGTGCGTTCGCGTCACCGACATGCTTATAACAGTATATCTGTAGATATACAGTCTGACGTATAGTGCTGTGTACATCTTATAAGTGAAATTAGAATAGATTTAGTGAAAAGTTAAATGTGTATATACTATGCATTGTTGAAACAGTGTTTTTGTTTGATTACTATTTGAATCGTTTAATTGAAGAATCATTGTGCAATACAATAGTGAGTACTAAATGAATATACTAATATTTTTAAGATAAAAAATAAATAACAGAAAATTATTTTAAACACTCGTATTTATTTTGGGGTTTGAAAATTTTATATTTTTGAAAATTATTTTTAAATCTTCATATTTATTCTGGCGTTTGAAAATTTTGAATTATGGTGTTAATGTTTCTGATATAGACGAAATATGTGTTGCTCGTTGCGATATCGAGAATGGGCAATATATATTAATGGCTGCCGTTTATATTTTGCCTGGAAAACCTATGAGACAGATACAACAATTTTTATTCGAAAATTTCATGATTTCTACAAAAGAAGGTTCTGAAATACTCGAAAAAAATTTGGTGAAAAATATGATAATGTATCGATGATTTTAAGTGGAGACTTCTATATAAACTTTGCAGGATGATAAAAATGCTACCACTAATTGAATTTATAAATGAAACACTTAATTTAAATATGTACAATGATCGAAAACTCAGTACTACAAAATATAAAAGGACGATCGATGCGGTTTTTACGCGATATTTAGATAAATTTGAATAAAACATTTTCCTTTCTTACTTTATTGTTTATTATAGCGTGCCTATTGTATCTTTTTTAGAACAAAATGAAATAATTGAAAGTACAAAAAGTCTAAGTATTGTTGAAATTAATGATGACAGTGATGCAAACAATTAAAATAATGTTAAAAAATTAATAATTAAAATTTACGTGAATACAAATACTATCCATAAATAATATAATTGTATATAATTGTTATTTTAATCGAATTGTATTTATATTTTGTCATGATCTTGTACAAACCGTAGAATATTTGAATAATAAAAATCCATATAAACATGCATATAATTGTTGCTCGGAGTACCAAAAGATGTGAAAACCAGATTGGTGTTGATAATTTTAATTCAAACATTATGAAATTTCAAATTTTAATACTAAAAAAAGTTCCATGTTTTCACTTCTATCGGCAGTCTCTATAACTGCCATTTTTTTTTTTGCTTAAATTTGTGATGAGAAGAAAATTGTAGTAATAAAATAAATATGTGGTAAATTCTTAATAAAATCTACGAATTAATATAACTTCTCCGCTTCATCAATGCACTATTTGTTCTTGTCAGTCTTATTTGGTGACATTTTCAAAATCATTATGTAAGTTTTAATAATTTTTTTTAGTTCTTAGCTTCACTTAGAAGATAGAGTGCTTTTATATTCATTAAAGAAATCTTAAATTTTAATGGTTTCAGAGGCAAATTTATTAATAAATGTGGCCTAAAAGCTCTAAGATTTAACACTATAGTTATTTATTTGAGCAGTTAAATTAATTGAACCATTAATTGTAAACTGAATTTAAATTTTAATTGTTATTTTGAATTGATTTTAATAGTTTACTATACCAATAGTCATCTGGTGTACTTTGTTGAGGATTTTTTTTCTTTATTCGAATTTAAAACGCTTTTTTTTATTTCTGCAGTTTCATGTAATTCAGTAGATACTTTTTAATACTGCTTGTTAGTTGAATTCCATTAACTCACAAAAAGAAGTAAAACGCGTACCTAAACTGAGGGAAAATATCAGAACTGTATTAATTAAATAATTATTAATGATGCGCAGATTTTTTATTTTTTTTTTTCTTACAATAGCTGAAGCATAGCGTCTCAAAAAAGATAAGAAAAAAGAATAATAAACCAACTTAATTTGTTATGATTAATAGGGTAACCTGTAATTATTCTGAGGCAGTTGCTTCATCCTGTTTTCGTTGCCTTTCCGTTCTTGATAAGTTTGAAAAATAAATAAAAATGAATTATTCACAAAAATCGATGAAAAATGATAGAGAAAAGAAACATTTATAAAATGTACCTAATTATACATAACTCTATATACAGGGCGAACCAGGCTCATTGGGAAAACTTTTAAGCAACGATTTGGGATATCGCTAGAATTCGGATTTGGTTGGAAATCTTATGGAAAAGTAGTATAACAGATACAAGAAACATGAGAATAAACTAAGAGACTAAGAGACACGACTGTAAATACTTATTGACCTAATCCGGGTCAGGACTTCCTGTCTGCTCCACACTATGCCTACTACCTCGTAATTATCCAAATTCACACAAGATGTAACAACCATGGGTTTGTGCATCTCTCTGTGTGTACCTTTCACGATACATTCTTGCACTTTCTTCTGACAATCCGTAATTCGGTGCATATCTGCCGGCTTGGTGTTCGTAAAACCTTCCATACTGCTCTACAAGCGTTGGCAGCTCAAATTACTCTGGTAATGCAGGTTCTGTTTCCTCCAATGAAGTTGTGAATAATGTCACCTAGAGCCGAACGAAGATGTTTCCAACCATTGGGTTCCTAAGAAAATAAGAATCCTTTTGATGTCCCTAACTCCCATAAAGTGTGCTCCAATAATCCTGGGACACCCTGTGTATATTAAACAACGAATAAATTCCTATATCAAGGAGGTAATTACTGCAGCCTCTCTATTTTGTTAAATTTTGATGTGAGAAATATTTACAATTTAAAAAGCGAAATAATGGAATGAATTGAATACTGTTAAAGTAAGGTTATACTATATACATTGTAACTATATTATTGGTATTAGGATTTTAACAGCAAATAAAAAACACCTATCGTTAACACAGACACATATCGCTTTAATCCATTATTCAATGACACTTAACTGCTCTAGTTGCTCCGTACATAAACCATACTGCAATCGCGGAATTATTTAGACTTATTGTCTAGGAACGTGATGGGATTCCAACAAGTAAAGTCCAGATTAATCATCGTAATTTGACGTAAGCATTATCCTTAATGATGGCTTTGGCTCAGTTGCTAAGAGCAGAACGTGGTAGGAGTTCTTAATATTGTCTTAAAAACTGACATGGATGGATACAGTATAATTTGTATCCATTAAACGTAAAATAAAACAGTATAGTCTTCTCTATTTTACCAAAAAATTTCAAAACTCTCAGTTAAAAATTGACTTTTAATTTAAATTAATGGATATAAAGAAAGATACTAAGCATATTTATTAAAACATTTATCCTTAGTATCATCATCATTATATATATAAGATTGAATTAATTATCTAGTATCAGGTGTACTAAATAACAAATATCAGAATGTTTCTACTAATTTCTTTTAATTGAAATATTTTATAATAATTTTAATTATGCAGGTGATTAAAAATTTAACTTATTACATATTTAATTAATTTATTGAGAAACTTGTATTAGTGTATAGTGAAAAGTTTTTTTTTTTTTTTTTTTGAAGAAAATTGTATTTTTCTATTTGTTATAAAAACCATTTGAAATAGATTTTGTAATGCTAAAATTATTGGGTTGGTAAAAAGGGAGTTTCTATTTATAATTTGAAATTTTAAAACAAAAATGCACAAAAAGGAACTTTAGTTAATGAAATATATTTTATTCTTCTCGATAAGCATTTGCCATCTTTCTTGTAACTTTCTTTTCTCTCATATAAATTCTTATTCGTAAAAAACAAGATCAAGTGTGACTTAAAGTTCCTAACTGAAATATGTACCATTTAAACAGAAACTAAGTCATTGAAACCACTAAGCTGAAATATTTTACAGACATTTATAAGCAGTTTTGTGAACTTCAAAATAAAATATAATCCGATGATGTTGGGTTGGGATTATATGACCAAAGCAATAATGTCACATCTAAATGTTAGTGATTATTTCGGTACTTTTCCGTTTCACAAGTGCAAGAGATAAATTCGCCAAAAAAGATACCCCCAACGCAAGAGAAGAATATTCTCACTGATAAACTTTTACCACCACATTTTCAAAACAAGCCGTGGACTTATTTATCAGTAAAGCCTTTTAATACATCAAAAATGAACGAAAAACTATGGGAACTAGTATTTATTAATATTCTTTATGAGTGTATTGGGTGTTATCACCAATGACGCTTTGAGGGCGGTTTGTGCCCGCGATATGGAAAAGTACCATTACTTGTAAGTTATCTGTTAATACTGAAGGTGCATTTTGTTTTAAAATTTTATGGTAAATATGCATCTCACATGGGAAATGATCTTTTCTGATTAAAGTTACCCTAAGATATCCATTTTTCGTCACCAATGATTTTATTCCTTAAAAAAATGTTGATTACATCACATTTGAAATGCGCATCACAAATAATGATACTATACGTAAGTGAATTTCTATCAATTTATGTGGAAAACCAATTATTCAGTTTCTTATCTACCAAAAGTCAACACATGTGATTTTCAATTGTTGTGTGTAGTACATCTAACCGTTTTCTATATCTCGCACACAGTTATATAGCTATTTGATTCAATTACGGCTTTCGTTTTGCCATCATCAACTTTAGAAGTTCTGCTACAACTTTGGTCATCTATCTATGAAACATATCCATTACAAAATTTTAGGCAAGTTCTAGCACGTGCTTTTTGTTATAACCTGAAGTGGTCAATTTTTTTTGTCCAAAATGCTTAAAAAAAAAAAGACACATTTGTTATTGCATATAACTGTGAGTAATACTTAGGAGAAGGTGAAAATGGAAGAATTTTATTTTAATTTTCAATTTTTGAGTTTTCTAACTATTTTTTTTTATTTTATAATTGTGAAACAAAACTCCTTAAATGTGTTTGCTTTTTTAATAACTTACAGGCTCTGAAGAATGTTTCATATATCTTAAAAGAATTTCTGCCAAACTTACAAAACATTTCATGTCCGTACCTTTTTTTAAAATGGTTGAAGAATTTGTGTGTGTGTTTGCGCGTATATATATATATATATATATATATATATATATATGAACACACAATGTAAAGAACCTTGTAATACTAAGTCTTATACTATAATGGGGTGAAGTGTGTAATATCGGCATTTTTGGATTATCTTTCCATTATGTGTAGTTAATGACATCGGAAGAATATGTATGCACTATCTCTCTCACACTTTCCCAAAATGCAGATGTCAAAAATTATTTTCATAAACACAATTTTTGCTAGAAAAGTTTTGGCTTATTGCAACAAAATCTCTCAACGAAATATACTACCCCGAGAGAATGCAATATAGAAGAATATCAAAATGGAAAAAAGTGACTTATCCAGATAAATATTATATCAAAAACGGTCAAAGTATGATGCTTTCTATCTCGGAAACTTCCTACTAATATCAAAAGTCGTTACCAATATTTTTTATTCGAGCCACCATGCTTTCAAAGAAGGTGTTATAAAACGTTTGCAGCAAAAATTCTGGTTCTTCCAAAACGTGTTTTAACGGTTAGTATCCTGGAATGGAACTACAGATTGCAATTGTGTTCTTGTTAGGGCACCCCATACACGTTCTATAGGATTGAGATCCGAAGGCTGTGCAGAGTAGTTTATACTGCAAATCTCATATTCAAG
Organism: Trichonephila inaurata madagascariensis; assembly: GCA_019973955.1. Classification (NCBI taxonomy): domain Eukaryota; kingdom Metazoa; phylum Arthropoda; class Arachnida; order Araneae; family Nephilidae; genus Trichonephila; species Trichonephila inaurata. The sequence continues at coordinate 312,348 of BMAV01020189.1, forward strand.
AAAATCCTAACACGTTGATCTCTTTTTGTGTATGACATCACTTTAATTTATGTATAAAGGATTTAAGGGGTTAAAACAATCTTGAAAAACTTTTCATAGCATTCAAATAGCTCAAAACTACAATGCTACATCAAACAAGGATTCTTCGTTCAATATATTAATAGATTTTCTTTACGTTAAAGGGATGATAGTGATTTCCTCAATTTCATTAAAGACCCACCGAGAATACCTCTTTTTGCTGAATTTCGTTTCATTTGTGTCAAAACTCACTTCCACTTAATTTGTGTTGTGACATCTCTCGCGTTCTTCTTCTAACATAACTCCCAAGTTCTTTTACTGCCAGATTAATGGGAAAACTTTTCCAACCCCTACCAAAAAGAGAAAAAAGGACGAAAATGCAAAAGGGATATACTTTAAAAGGATAAGGGTTTTTGGGGATAAAAAAGGGAACCTAAAATAACTTTGTGCGGAATTGTTCGGAACAAGCGTTAGACGACCTACAACCAAGGAAGAAGGATACGCTCATCGTCATTAATAATATTAAATATAAGAAAGATTAAAAGGCCGAGTATTCTTATCTCAAAAGCCGAATAGGAGAGTTCCTTTCAAAAGGTGGGAGGGATTACCCAAAAAAAAGTAAAAATTATTTTGTATAGGAAGTTAGATTAGGCAGAGATAATTAAATATAATTAAGATAAGTGATCTAGTTGTGCGATCTGACAAAATATTCAGTTTAATTTGTGGCTTATTCTCATTTAAAAAAGAAAGTTGTTATTTAGAATTAAGAAATTTAAGTTATTTTTAATAAAAGTTGTTTTAAAGAATCACAAAATGTCTCATTTTTTTGGATAACCCCACACCTCTAGCTTACGCGGATCCCACTAGACATATCTATCGCAGGATGGTATGTCGCAGTGTGTCCAAAAGTGACCCCCGAAAAAAAATGGACTTTCTTTAAGATATCTCACCTTTGGGACGGCGAGCAGGGGGAATCATCTCGATGACGCCCCGTATCTTTCTTACCACAAATATATTCTTCAAAACGTAGTAGTAATGTCATTGTACTCACATCGTGCCAAATAATGTACTTGTGCAGGTATCGTCACTGTTGGTTTTTTCAAGGTTTCTGGGTGATAGTGTTATTATTTTTAATTAATGTCACAACGTGGTTTACTAGCTTCAGTGCAATTTCTAACTATTGATCTACCTCCACTTGAAACTGTCCAGCATCGATGACTTTAAAGCTTGAGACTGGTAATGGCTATCCATCACATTAAACCATTTGAAGGATGTTTAGGCCCGATTTTTTTCCTTCCCAAAACCCAAGAAATTTCGGTTTTTAAAGCAACATTCACAACGCTGCGAGAAAAACTCTCAACTCTTTAAGCTGCCAAACTCAAAGTTGTGTAACAAAATTAACATATTCAAACACCAGCATATATATATATATATATATTAATTATATATATATATATATATGACATGTTTAGAGCCAGAATGAATCGTAATTTTTTAAAAAGGATCTTTATTCGATGAAATCTGTACAAGTTCTGACGATGAGAGGCTGATAGAAAAATAACGCGAAAGTGAAATCAATGTATTTTTACCATTTAAGCTCCGATATGTAAACTTCATGACATGTACTTGAAAGTTAATATGCTGACATATAGAGCTATTAAATATAATGATCTGAGATTAGAAGTGTTTAGTGTTTAGGCTATATGTTTCGAAGAAATAATTGGATGATTAATTTAATACTTGAAGATGCAATGGAAAATAAAAGTTGAGGGCTATATAGGGAATTTAGTTTTAAATCTAATTTAATTACCCTTACATACATACATACAGTTGCATAATTACGCCAAAATCAAATAAGAAGTATAATAATAATAATGCAAGTTAAATAGTTATGAGAAAAAACATGACACAATGGGACCCAAAGGATTTGTTTAGAATTAGGACACGTTAGCATGTTCACAATTAAGTGCATAATGTTGCCTTTTACCTACGTTGCAGTTCCACTTAATTTTATTCAAAAACGTACGTTGATAACCATTCACAGTAAAACATGTAATACATGTTACTTTTGGCAAGTAAGATACATTTTTTTTGACATTTGAATGTGTTGCGTAATAAATTTCAGTATGTTACTTGGGGGAATTATACAAAACATTTTTCGAATTTCCCAATTTTTGGGGGAATTTTTCTTTTTTCCCCACTTTTAATATATATATATATGTATAGTGGATACTTTCCTTTATATTTTTTTAAGGGAAGCTATCAACATTTTTATATTTTTTAAATTGAAATTTTGGTTTTTTGAATTCCCGTGTTTTTTGGGAAAACCCGTTTTGCAAAAATTTACATACAACTTTTTACGAAATAAATAATATTATTGCCTGAATTTTTTTTTAAATTTATTTTTTACTTAACTATTGACTACATCCCTATAATTGTTTTTAAACCGCAAAAAAAAAAAAAAATCAAGCATTTAAAGGTTACGCATAATATATAATAATTTTTGGATCAAAAGAGTGAGTATTTATTCTCACATAATTATAGCTTAGGAATGCTCTTTTTTATACAATTTATGTACTAATTTAAAAACTTTTTAGAATTGAATTTAATTCTCTTTGAATGCTTATAATCTTAGCTTCTAACTAAATGAAAAGTAAGAAAGACAAAAGCAAATTAATTACATATAAACTATCTTATATTTAACATTATATAGGAATTGTTGAATAAATAATTGGTTTATATATTACTTTTAATTTCCTTTAAGCAGTTTCGAAGTGTTTCGATTATAAAAAGAATATACGTACATACGGCGAAACATGTATAAGTTTGTAAAACTCGTAAATACATTTTTACCAAAAGTCATAACATTGCAAAATGTTTGGAGGACTAAGATGGATTACTAATAAACTTAGCGCGAATTCGTATCCTTCATTTAGAGGAAATAAACTTCATTTAGTAAGTCTTCTATCATACTGTCAACTACAATCCTGTGCAATATGCAGCAAGAACCAACCGATCGATTGCGAGATACAATTTAATCATTTGTAGAGAAAATGGGTGTTCGTTCTCAATAACCCTTACACTTTCCGCTTGACTTATTACGAACGGATAACCTACTGGTCTGTGGGGAAGGCTGAAATTAAGCGAATTCATTTCCACTCACCTGGTTACTTCTTGAATGATATCTTTTATTTTTGAAATGTGTTCAATGTAGAATATGGGGTTTGTAATTCAGGCATTATTATTTTTCTTTCTTTTGAACAAACTACTTTTTCTTGTTTATTTTGTCTCATGCAATGTCCTAATTATGTAATAACTAGAATCTAGAATTCAAACTAGATTCTAATATTATGTGATAACTAGAATCGCCTTAACTGTAGAACTTTCCTTTGTATTTTTCATAGAGATTTCAGAAGAATTCTACTAATACTGGCAAGTTAACCTCTTCACTGCCACCGGCGTATATGTACATCTCGCACGACCAGTGTGTTGAAGGCCTCGAACGTACATATACGTCTCGCACAACCAATGTGTTGAATGTCCAGGACGTATATATACGTCTCACACAACCAGTGCATTAAATGTTCCGGACGTATATATACGTCTCGTACAACCAGTGAGTTAAATATCCCGGACGTATATATACGCCTCACACAACCAGTGTGTTAAATATCCCGGACGTATAAATACGTTTTTTTAAAATACGATTCTTACCTTTGCATTTCTATCAGTTAAACGATTACTACGGCTTTGGAACATAATAGAGAGACATCTACCATGTTTGAAAACGATTTTCATATTTCAGAGCAAATTTATTTATTTATGCTTCTTCACTTCCCTCCAACACACCGCATACTTGAAACAATGTAAAAAACGGTGGTCCTGGGGAGCGAATCTTTGTAATTTTTAATCGGCAGTTAAGAGGTAAAAGAGTACAATTCCGTTCATGAATTTGGTTCTATTTTTTTATTTTAAACATGATTACAATTTTAATTTATTTCTTATGTTCAGAAACTCTCATTCAATATTTATCTTCCCTACTCCATAGATAAAAAATTATGGTAAATAACAGAACATGATCCTTCTTTTTATGCAACAATATGAGTATTTTCTTGAAAGATGAGTAGATATTTATTTTATATAATTTCCGCTGAAAATAATCATTTTATTTCTCTACTAACTTAAACATACTTTTTAAGGTTACTGGCTATGTTTTCAAAATGGGATTTTTAAAAAACTCGTATAAATGAATATTTTTTTTCATATTTAGTGTTCGTTGATTTAAAGTATACATATAAAAATGTTAAAGGAATACTTTTGAAAAAATTATTTTAAATGCAATTTTTTGGTTAAAAATGAAGAATAAATTACATATTTTCAAACACATTCTCCTTTCATAAAAAAATTCATCTATAATAATCATGACTTCCATACAGAGCTTTAACTTGAATTTTATGTAGACGATGGAGATGGGGAACAAAAAAATTAAAGGGGAAGGTCATTGAATTAACTTGATATATTTTCATTACGAGAACATTTAAAATGGCTACCACTTTTGTTAATCTAAATTAAATGTAGATGGTGGTAGCATAATAATTCAAAACGTCTTTTACATTAAAAATGTTTTATTTGCAAAATAAACAAGTAATATTAAAAAAAAATTAGTCAATTCTTACTTAGGTCAACAAAGAAAACCTTTATTTCAGTTAACTTCTATTAAGTAATTACAATTAATATATATAATATATAATATATATATATATATAATAGAATCACAAGCAAGCATAAAAAGCAAGAATAAAAAGCAATTTTCCTTTTTCCTTTTTATATATGGTGTTGGACTATTTTTTGTTTGGTTCTATTTATTCGTTAATTAAATTAAATTATGCTACTAAAATAGTAAAAAGACTAGTGGCTGAGTAGTTAGAGCATCACGCTTCCACACCACAGGTAAAAGGTTCGAACCACGGGCTGGGCAAGGTTGACTTAGACTTTCATTCCTTCAGTGGGTTGATAAATGAGTACCAAGCTCGCTTGGGAACTTAACACTGGGGGTTTCGCGTCAGACTAACCACATGACCGGAACATTTGCTTATGCACCTCAGGGCCTTAGGTCGCGTATACTGAGTTGGGTACAGCAGACCTTGTCCCTCACGGGCTGTCGTGCCACTGAGTTAAGTTGTTAATAATATAGTATAGTAAAAAGGAAATAACATCCTCAGAAATTAGGCCATTCCAGGTGGTATTTGAAATCACGACCTTTGGATTAGAAGTCCAACTCGCTAAACATTGCGCTACAGGGACACAACGAGCGATTTTCCTTTCTGTAATTTTCTATAATTCATTGTACTGTAATTTTTGTTTCTATTTATACATTTATTTAATTTATTTAACGAATTAATATTTGAAAAAAATGTATTAACATCAAGTGTCATCCAATACAAGTTCATAAAACGGTATTTGAACTTGAGTGGATGAATAAAAACTATTTTATTAAAACTTGAAAATTTGATCGTTATATATATATATATATATATACGGTGCTGGCCACCGTAAATGCAACATCAAGAAAGACAAGAGATAACACAACAAAATTTATTTTGTAGATAACATGTTGACAAAGCGTCAAATGATTACATTTATAGACTTCTGTGAAGTGTGGTTCCTGCCAGAATCAGTAGCCAGAGTAGCCACCATTCTTGGAGATTACCGCTGCCACACGACTCGGCATTGATTCAAGGAGGCTTTCGATGTGTTCTTGGGGTACAGCAGACCAAGCAGCTTCCACACGTTTTTAAAGTTAATCTGGTATGGCAGCTGGGGGTGTAATCTTGGTCAATTGTTGAGCAACCATGGACCACATGTTTTCTATCGGCGAAAAATCCGGAGAGTGAGCCGACCAGGGAAGCAATTCAATCTGATGATTGACGAAGAATCTTTGGACAATGCGTGCCACTTGTGGTCGTGCATTATCCTGTTGAAATATGGCTATGGCCAAGCCCAGAAGGTAAGGAAGGACAACTGGCTCCAACACCTCGGAGGTGTAGCGCTGGCTGTTTAAAGTACCAGCAATGCGTACTAGAGGAGTGCGAGAGTGATATCCAATACCAACCCATATTTTAATACCCGGTGCAGGACCTGTGTAGCGGTGCATAACATAGCTGTTCAGCATCCTCTCTCCACGTTGTCTCCAGACTCGAATCCGAACATCTTGGTGTTGCAGACAGATGCGTGACTCCTCATTAAAGACAACTTCATTCCATTCTGCTTCCCACATTCTTTTTTCATCTCACCATTGGTGGCGGAGACATCTGTGGTTCTTCGTCAAGGGTAGACCAAGCAATGGACGTCTTGCGGACAGACCACTCTGCTGTAAATGGCGTCGAATGGTACGCACAGACACTGAATGATGTGTTACAGACTCAATGTACATTTCTATGGTTCGTGATGTGACTGAGCGATCCGTCATTGCAATGTGCACAATTTGCCTGTCCTCACGTGATGTGGTGCACTGAGGTGGATGCGATAGACCACGTCGGTCCGTCGTACCCTTCTGCATCCAAGGGTCACATATCCGCATTACAGTTGATTGGTTTCGTCCAACACAACTACCGATTTCCCTGGAAGTTAATCCACAATCTCGGTAGCCCACTATCCTTCATCTGTCAAACTCGGATACTTGGTCAATAGCTGATGGCGGTTTTCTACGAGACATAATTGATCGTTTTTTGAAAAAATCACAAGAACACAATTGCCGAACTTGAAATCGTCGAAATCTCCAAGCCTTAAATAGTGCTTGAGGTGGCGCCACAGGCGTGCGTAATGTGTGTCTGCTCTGAAATTCTAATCATTTGCATATCTCACCTCCGCTAATGCATGTTGTAAATTTCATGTTATTTGCATGCTTCCTTCAGGTCGTTGCATTTACCGTGGCCAGTGGCGTACATATAAAAGTTTGAAAAAGATTTTTTTTTCACTATTAGTTTACACTTTCCCTATGTATATATATAATATGTGATACTATTATAATGTCATAATACTTCATATGTAAATACTATTATAATTTAATGATCAACAATTATTTTGATAATAATAAAGCTTTTATTAAGTCATCTGTTTCTGATAGAGAAATAAATAATCGAACTTTGGCTTTTCATAAACAATAAGAATTCAAATTAATAATAATTTTAAATTTCCAAATATATTTCTTACTCCCAAATTTCATAAACACCCAGTCAAATTTAGGAGAGTCACAAATGGATTTAATACACATATCAGCAAAACAGGCAAAATTCTCCATGAAATATTACATGGTATAATAAATATTCTTAAAAATAGTAAATCACTTATTGAACAAATGAAAGATAAAAAGATTTATTCAGTCTATAGTTTAGATTTTGAAGATCTTTTTAACTCTATTAATATTGATGATTTGATTAATGTACTTGTAAATTTACAAAAAGTTAATTTATTTAATAATGCTAATTATGATATATTCGGTTCACTACTTAGGTTTGTACTTAAAGAGAACTGTACATATCATAATAGTAACTATTATATGCAGATTAAAGGTTTGCCGCAAGGTGACCCTGGGAGCAACTGTTTTGCCAATTTATACTTACATTATTTTGAAAGTAGTTACATTAATAATTCTAAATATTATATGTACCGTTATATAGATGACATAATCATTTTTGGGAAACAAGCTAATTTTATACCAAACAATAATTTTTATCCACAATATCTTAATTTAATACAGACAAATAATAACAACAATGAAGTAAATTTTCTTGACATACATATGAAATTAAAACATAATGTAATAGTTTCCAATATTTATGATAGAAGAATTTTATTTCAATATTATAAAAGTTCCTCATTGGGAAAGTAAAGTACATGTTTCTATATTCAGAAATATTGTTATTAATTATATACAACGTAATAAATTTCTGGTGTCAAAAAAATCAGAAAGAATAAATAACTATAATTATTTTACAAATATTGTTAAATCAATAAATCCCCAAAATTTTTTTTTAAAAAAAGATTAAAAAGGGAAGGTATTTAAAAAATTTTAAATTGATAATAGTTTATTATAAACTTAAATATTTTATAATTATAGTTATCTTTATATTCTATTTGATACAATTACTTATTATTTTTTTTATATTTACCTTTTGTGTTACTAAAGTTATGCTATAATTTTAACTTTTATTAATTTTATTTCTTTCTTTTTTTACTTTTAAAGTGCTCATTTCAAGTTTCGGATTTAAATCTGCATTAGGGGGCCAGAATCTTAAAACTTATTTTTGCACTCAGATTTGGTTTCTGAGTTCGTTTTCCCCCGGGTTCCTTTTATCTTGTAATGGATTTGTATTCCCACCATTACTTTTAAAGGTTTTTTCTCAGTTTTTTTTACAAAAGGAAGGTTCTGGTAAAAAAATGTTAACCCCACTTTTATATAAATTATTTTATATATTAGTGGTCCAAGTCGAATGTTTATAATATACCCTCCATTTTATAATTTTTTTAAACTCGGTTTTCAAAGTCCCCAATTGTGTGCTTTTCCCACGTCTATAGTTTTTGAATGGACTGTTGGGTGTTTTCTTTTTTGAGAGAATAAGGCCCTATATATATATATATTGGGGAAAAAGGGAAAATTCTGTCGTATTTTAAGGAAAATATTTGAATGCATTTATAAAAATATGGTTTAATATTAATCAATTATATATGCTCCATTACTTTTTAAAAATTTTTTACTTTTAGGTAAAAAATAAATTCCCATTTTGTAGAAATTCCATTGGAGTTAAAATAGTCAGCAACAACTAGAAACATTTCAAAAGGCTTGAATTTTTTCCGTTAGTAATTTTCAGAGATCTGAACAGGTAACAATTAGATGGTGAATGTCAGGTGAATACGGTGGATGACCAAGGACTTCCCATCCTAACGCATTCAGTTTTTGTTGTGTCACCATTGCAGTATGCGGTCGTGCATGATCGTGTTGGAACACTATTCCTTTTCTGGACGCTAATGCTGGCCTTTTTTCTCTGATAGCTGCATTAAATTTATCCAGGTGATTGCAATACAGATCAGCGTTGATGGTTGTTCCCTGTTTAAGCAACTTGTAGTACACTAGACCTTTCCTGTTCCACCACAAACAAAGCAGTACTTTTCATTCATGAATACTTGGTTTTGGAACTGTTGCTGATGTTGTTTCTAGTTTGCAGTAAGATTTTTTCTCTTAATATTCTCGTAAAGAATCCATTTTTCATCTCCAGTAATCAGCTGGTCAAAAAACGGCTAAACATTGTGTCTAATCAGATGTGATGAACACATTCTTACACGATCAGACAAATCCTTTCCCTTTAATTCATGTGGAACCCAAGCACTTTGCTTTAACACAAACCCAAGGGATTTAATGTGATCTACAACAATTGTATGATGAATGCCAAACTCTTCTGCAATTTCTTAATTTGTTAAATGTGGATTATTTTCCAACATGGATCGCAAAACATCATTATCGATCTTAGATGGTCATCCAGATTGATCACTTTTTTGGAGGCTCAGATCCCCGGAACAAAATTTTCTAAACCATCTTTTGACAAGTACGAACAGTTACAACATCTTTTCCAAATACCGCCCATAAATTTTTACATGCAACCGATGCGTTGCTTCCTTTTTGGAATTCATACAAAATGCACTTTATCTACTGAGATGTTTTTTGCTTTAAATATTACAAGTAAATGATGAACAGTAAAAACGGACTCCTTTTATATTATATAGCAGTTAAAGAAACAAAAAAAAAAAAATCCAAATGACTCACTAGCCGGATGTTTTTTTATATATTTACAACAAAAACCCCCTGCCTATTTAAAATACGACAGAACTTTCCCTCCAACCTAATATATATATATATATATATATAGGGGGAGTGTGAACTAATAATAGGAATTGAAAAAGAAATTTTTTTTCAAACATAAGATAAAAGAAACAATGTAAAATTATAGCAAATCTTATATACTAAGCGTCTTCATCATTTCCAAACCTGATCAGTGTCCTAAAGGTAGACAATTCCAAGTAAACGTTCGAATAATAAAGATTACCGGGAGTCTTTCAGAATCAGTACACTAATTCCTTTAATGGGAAAATCCCATTAGCAGTCTTGAATACCTGTTTGGTTTTTGTTACACAATCAGTGCTCCGATTCTCCCATAATGTGTATGTGCATAGGTATCCTTCAAATCAATATATTTTTCATCTATGTCTAGACTATACTAAAATTTCAAAAGAGAACCCCAAATAAAAATTTATGCATTCCCAAAGTCTTTTAGAAAGATACGCAAGATTAATTACCTGTAGGATATTTTAATGTGTTGTAAAAATAATAAACTCATTACCTCAGTAGCTAAATCTAACACACGTTTGCAAAATTTAATCGAAGCGTAAGTTTATGAATATAACAATCAAAGCTTTAATTTTCCTGAATCTTGAGTAGGCAGTTAATTATTCCAAATTAAATTTGAAAAATTGAAATCGAATTCAGTCCGAAAACAATGTTTCAATAAACTCGACTTGACAGTGCCATTTAAGTATCTCAAATGTGTAATACTTTTTTCCTATTATATTTTCGTTTAAATCTTATTTTTT
>BMAV01020190.1:0-56297 GCA_019973955.1 Trichonephila inaurata madagascariensis
TTAAACAAAAAAAATTGTTTCCCTTTTTTAAATTTTGTTTTGGGTAGTAAATAAAAATTTAGTAATAATAATTTTTAAAAAATTTTTTTATATTTTGAAACCCTTTGTATTTTGATGTAATTTTTGCATATTTCAAAGTATTCACTGCATATTTTCACAATATTTCAAAATGATGTATTGCAGAAATAATTTCAAAAAGGTAAGAGATTGAAAATGTAAATGTTCAAAATAACTAGAGTTAGGCGTCAAAAATACTTACAATTTAGTACTTTCATATTAGTATTTTTGTTTAAAAAGAACAGCTTTTCTCTATTTAAAACTGGTTCCTACGGACCTCCAGAGTTCTCCGGTCTGATTCAGAGGGTCCGTGGAAAATTAAAATTGTTTTGGGGGTCCTTGACCAACGTCAGGGGGTTCTTGCAAAGTTTAATATAAAATAAAAAAAAGAATCCACTTTCTTTTTATGAAAATTTAAACAAATAATAATTCACCCGACTAGGTGTTGAAGCTTTTTGCGTGTGGACTAACTTAGATCACAAATGCAAATGAATCCATACTAATACAGGAGCATTTTATTGAAATATTTACAAATGAGGGACTTAAACCAATGTTTGAAGAAGGATATCACAAATTCTGGGTACAATAACAGATCACAATTTCATATCCTGCATTATAGGTTATTCTACAGAAGTTGTTGACTACTTCCTCCTCTTCCAATTTGATAGAATGTAGATTCAATGCTGTAAAAAAACCTCATCACAAAAAGAGAAACTGACCCAAAATTACTGCTCATTTTGGCTACTCGCAAACATTGAGATGGACATAAATACACTCATAACATCTCATCAATTTCATCCAAATTATTAACTTTTTTAAAATTTTATTTTAAACAAAAGTTATAAATTTAATAAGTTCTTGAACAAAGTGTTTTTTAAATTTGTAATTTTTTTACTGTGCATTATGTAGTTTTTCACTTGAGGGTCTTTGGGTAAGTTTTGACTTTAAAAATGGGTCAGTGGGTTAAAATTTGGGAACCACTGATTTAAAATAACTATTATTTTTTAATCATTTCAAATATTAAAAAGATACAAAAAATCAAATTTTGTTACTTAAACTTTGTTATTTTTAATAAAATTTTTGGTTATGATAGTTATGGCTTAGACTTTGTTGCTTGGTATGTTCCAATAGAACCGTTTGTTCAATTACTGTGCACTAAAAATTATAATTTTTAGGTGTTGACTTAAAGTTAGGTCTGGGGTCGGGCTCTAACAAATTTTGAAGAATCTAGGTTAAATCCAGTGCCATTGAAAACCCGTGGAGCTAATACTATTAAATTTTAAACCAAGTCCTCGGGGTTTTGGGAAAAGGGGTCAAATTTCCTGGTTTCCTAACCTTGATTCAAAATTACAAGTTCCATAAACTGTAGACTTTCAGCAGTTTCTATGTTGTTGAAGAATAATGCTTTTTTAAATGTTTATTGTGACATTATATCTGATATTTAGACCAAAATAGCTTAAAGATTTGGCTAAATATCAGCCGAATTTTTCAATATTACTACGTATCGTGCTTACCTTTTGACCTCTTTGTTTATTTTTGTGGATGACCCATAATAAATTTATATGATACTATTCAAATCAGGCTGTTACTCGTCACAATTACGCTTTCTTCGATGTTGGTAGACACATGTCTAAAATATATCAAGTGTACTCGTCACACATATATTATAAGGGTCGGAAAATAACTATAATATATATATTATATGTATGCCTTAATAAAAAAGATGTTTTTATAGTACTTGTCAGCTTGTTGTTTAATTTTTTAAATCTGAAGATCAAATTAACGTTCGGTAAGTAATAAATTGATTTCAGAAAGCTATTTTTTTTATAAAGATAAAGAAAAATTTCACAATATTTGACCGTAAAATAAAACTAAGTTACTTTTTTCCTCTCTAGAGACAACCTATAGCTTTATTTACATAACGAACCTCCAAAGTCATTTTAAATATGTAACGTTTTGAAAATATTTGTCCACTTAGATCTTGAGATATTTGAGAAATTAAAATAATTTTGAATGATAAGTTTGTTGACACACAATGAACTCATTTTTTTGCACTATTGCTTTTGAAAATAATTGAATTATTCACAATAATAATTTGAGAAAGTTTTAAAGCATAAAACATTTATAAAATCTTTTAAAAATACTTAATTTGTACATAAACCTTTATGTTTAAACCTTTTTTACATTTAAATAAATGAAAAATGTGTAGTTAAAAAAAAAATATGCTGAAGATGACAAAATTATAATCAACAATTTTGATTTTTTTTTTACCACAACAGGTTTTTTTATGCTAAGGTTACATTTATAATTCTTATGAAGAATTAGTTAGCCGAAAAAATTTAAAAGAAAAAAAAAACTTTATAATTCTTAAACATCTATGTGTTATAAATTTCCGTGAAATGCGATCAAATTTTCAGCCTTTAGAAATTTATTGTTTGTTACATAATTTTTCTTGGGGCCATATTATTTGGTCCTATAAATACAATTACCGAAAATACAAAGTAATTAAAAATAGAAAATGTGAAACATGAAGAACCACTTCAGATATTTAATTGAAAGTGATGTAATAAAGCGAGGGAAGTTTTTCTCTTCCAATAAGTTTCTGGAAAGAAAAATTTTTTATCAAAATTATAATAATAAAAGTTTTACGAAAAAATTTTGGCACATTAAAAAAGTATGAAAAAAAATGACTTTTTAAATCTGCGATTCTAGTTTTAAATATTTACCCTTAAACGATAGTTTATATATATATTTTTTTTAAAAAGAAAAAATCAATTTGATTTTTGATATTATAAACAGGAAGAAACAAATTTATTGCTGCTTTGGCAGTTGAGAAAACAGATACAAATAATTTATATTTATGATAGCAAAACGGGGAAAAAAGAATTAATTATTGTAGTCGTAAACAGAAAATAAGAAACTTAACTGTATAATGGGAAAACGGAAGTAAAAAATTTAAATACTTTGCTTGGGATACAAAAAAGATATATTTTAACGAAACTGAAGAATGACTGAAAGCCATACAACTCTACTCGTAATGCTGTAGTTGCTGACAAAAATTAAGAAATTCGAATATCATTAATGTATATAAAAACACGTCATCCAATATTTAAAAAAGATTAATAGTGAATAAGTTATGTTTAAGAATAAAATGCTTACATATTTATTTTAAAAGCAATTAGTTTTATTTTTCTTGAATATTTTTATTATTTTCGAGTAAGGCGACTTCATTGTTTATTGTAAGTAAAAGCTTTGTCATCCTACATGTGCTATAGTTAACATTTAGTTTACATTTTATTTTTATTTACAAATAATTTATTAATGTATTTATTATTTTTTACTATACATTTTTTTTATAACTCGTATTTTGTTTAATCATCACATTTTTTAAAACTCTTGAATAGCTGGAGGTGCTCAATATTAGGCTGTTTCATCAATATATGTTAAGAAACATTCTTGAATGTGTTTATTTTAATGACCTCAATTCATGGCATCACATGACAAAGACAAACACGTGCTCTCCATTGAATTCAAAACAAACATTAAACTACTAGTAATTGTTCTATTTGTAAAACTCGAGTAAAATTTCATATTTGGATAAAAATGTTTAAATGTTAGAAAAAAAAATTTCTTCAAAAATATTTTTTAAAATTAAAAAAAAAAAATCGTATTTTATGCTCATACTTTTAAATAAATTACATTTTGTATACAATGTACTTTTTAAGAGAAAGTTTCTGCAAAGAGCAAAACTTGGCAACACCGGAGCGCGTGAACTGATTAGCTGGAAACACAAGATAGTTTTTATCGTGTAACTATGACGTCACATGAATTGACCTCATTAGAAATCTTGCCGAAAATGTCTTGCATGTTTTTTTTTTTTATCAGACACTTTCACCAACAATTACGCAATGAAGTGATTTTTTTTATAATCATTTGATTTCATAATCAGCATTTCTTGAAATAGAATGTGAAATCATTGAATAAATCGAAAGGAAAATTAATTTATGAAAAATAATAAAATGAAATGATTTTTTTCCAATATATTTTGTTGTAATTTATGATGCCCATCCGTCATTTAAGTACATTTTATTTTTTAGCAGTGTTAGTGAACGCGTATCTTTTAGACACAACTTTTACTTCTTTTTACCCTCGTAATTTTGAACCATGATCAGGTGACAACACTTTCGAGAATAATTTGCCGTCTATCTGATGGGAGTTTTCTCTACATCTTTGTATCACAACTCGTTACGTGTCCGTGGTCCCAAGGATTGAAGTGATGCCAAAGTTTGGAGAGAAGAGTCCCACTTGGGCATCGTCCTCGTCACTTGATCGAGGTTCAAAATTAGTAGTACCGTCACCTACAGGTCTCGTGTAACTGTGAGGTGCGCCGTCTGTTGTTACTAACGCCACTTGTCTGACGGTATCAGATGTAGACCCACGAAACTCATCGCGGTAAAGAGCTAGATGTTAGACTGTCGTTATCCATAGCTTTGAGCACCATATAGGTAGGTGGAAGTACGTTTTGGCTTGGTTAAACCCCAATTTTATGGGAGAACGTCCTAGGCGTGGTCAAGGGCCTCCCACCTCTCTTCCCTTTCCACCAACCTTACAAGAGAATTTGCGGCTTGACCACTATTTAGAGTACCCCAATGCAGCAAAGGCACTATATATGTACAATCATCCATGTCTTCTCCGGGGTTCGAACCCAGGCCTCGCGGCACAGCAGTCAGCGTCACTAACCACTATACCGGATACGACAGTGCGATGTCTAAAAGCAATTATTGAATGGTATTTATGAATGTATTCCTTGTATTCACAACACTTACAGATTTCTGAACTTAGTATATAATTTTAAAATGTGATTATACACTGGTGTGCAAAACTTAAGCAACAGGGGAATTTATTGCCATAACTTCAAGAAAAATCATCTGAGAGACATGAAGTTCTGAAATGAGGGAGATTATTATGTATTTGGATGACGAAAGCATCGGGGTGAAAAAAGGAATACAACGCATACGGTATTTAATCAAACAAAACAAGCTTTATTGAACCAAATATCGTGACTCATGAGTTATTTAACAGGAAGAACAACGCGATGTTCCGTAATATGGTATATGCCCCCCTTACTACAATGGGTTTTCCCCCGTCTCCCCTACCAGAACCAGCTGGTGCACATTTTTGAGGTAGGAGTGCCCCTTCCTCAATCCAAAACTGTTTGATTTTTTTGTTTTCCGGGTGATGTGGGGGTAATAGCCCCCAAAGCATCCCCCACATGTTCGATGGGATTTAAATCGGGGGGCACGCCCAATCCTTAGTGATATCTTTTTCTTTCCAGCAGCCCCCAACACCAAGAGTGCGATGTTGCGGGATTTCATCCATAAAAAAGAAGTTGGGGCCCAAAGGACCGGAGAAAAGACATGGGGAAGAAGTACCTCCTCCCAAAACGATCCCCGGGTTTCAGACCCTGTTGGATGGAAGCCGTTCGCCCGTTCAGCATAATGCCTCCCCCCGACAAGAACTCCCGGACCACCGTAACGGTTTTTTCCTGATGCTGGGGTAAAAAGGGTCCCGATCTCTCCAAAACAAAACGCGTTGAGAATCGCTTCGGTACTGAACCGACTTACCGTAAAAAGGGAATGACTCCATTGATCAGTTGTCCCGTTTTTGCCCTGGCCCACTGTAAACGGTGGCTTCGGTGATCAACTTTCAACGGAGGCAAAAATTTTTAAAAAATAATTTATTCATAAATTGTAAAGGTCAATGTTCTTGTCTTGACCATGAAGAGTCGACTAGCGATTAGCTCGGCTGTTGAGTAGGACGAGCGGTGCTTGTGAATAATCTGTCACATACAAGTATTTTAGACACTGATAGTTGTGTCTTACCGCTATTGAAGGTGTGAATACCTTCTGAGATTTATTTTGCTATGTATCCTGTATTTCAAATCTGTCTTGTTCTTAACTACTTATAAAATCCTCGAACCCCAAAAACGGAAAATATATATATATAATCGGTTACAAAAGGTTTCCCCTTGAAATTTCTTATAAAATTTAACATTTTCGACAATAAAAAAAGAATATATTGTAATTATAATTTTTATATCTGCAATTTTTTTTTAAGGAATGACAGTTTAAATTTTTTTTAAAAATTTAAATTTTTTTAAAAATTTAATCCCAAAAATACAAAAAAAATTTCGCCATTTTTTTAAATTAACAAAAAAATCAACATGTTTAAATATTGTATTTTTTCTGATTTGGGGATTTAGGACATATTTTTTGTTCCACACAACTTTTAAGAGCCTTGGTTAGATTTTTTCAGTTTTTTTTAATTTCTATAAACGTTTTCTCCATTCTTCTTGATTTTTGTTTTTTCTTAATTTTTTTTTTTATTTGTCATGTTTTCTTTTACATCGAAATCTCACCAAATATGTTCTACTGGGAAAAAAGTGATTCAGGAGGTGTTTTCAAATTTGGGCAGTTATAGAGACACCAGTGCCATTAAATTTTGTTTGGCGTCATTCCCTATTAAAAATTGTTTTCCAATTCCAAATTTCGGGGGATAAAAAATTTATCTTTTAAAAAATTTTACAGAGCCCCGGGGTTCACAATACCATCAAAAAATACCAAATTACCTAATTCTGAGGCCAATTTACACCACCATGCCAGAACACCTTCATTTAAATGCTGAAGCATGGTGGCGGAGGAGTTCTTGTTCCTCATAAATTCATGGGATTAAACTCCTCATTTTTTCATTCACAAGCTATTATAGGCCCATTGGAACCAAAAATGTTGAATTATCTGCCATCCCAATCAATTTGCTGTCAATTTTGAGTTTCCTGAAACTTAATCCCAAGAATCTTGTTGGATCAATAAAACATGGAGGTAGAAGTGTTCTTGCGAGGGGGTGTAAATCGGCCACAGAATTAGGTAATTCGGTATTTTTTGTTGATATTGTGAATCATGAGCTATATTTAAATATTTTAAAGATAAATTTTAAATTATCCGCCCGAAATTTGAATACTGGAAACGACTTCATTTTTTAACAGGAAAATGTTGCCAAGCACACTGCTCTCAATATACGCCACTGGTGTCTCTATAACTGTCCCCAAATAATGAAAACACCTCCTCAATCACTTTATTTAGCCCAATAGAATATATTTGGTGAGATTTTGACATAAAAAAAAGAAAACAGGACAAATAAACACAAAATGTGAAGTAAAAACAATAGTCACAGAAGAATGGAGGAAAATCGATGTAGAAATTACAAAAAACTAATTAAATCTATACTAAGACACTTAAAAGTTGTTGTAGACACTAAAATATGTCCTACTAAGTACTAAATTAAGAAAGAAATACAATAGTTAAAGCTAAGTTGAGATTTTTGTTAAGTGTACGAAGACTTTTGTAACGAAATTTCTTATTAGCTTTTTGATTATTAATTTTAAAAAAAATTAATTAGGTATGTCACTCCATTAAAAACAAGTTGCAGATATCACATAAAAAAATTACAATATATTCATTTTTATTAGTCGAAAACATTAAAGTTTATAAGAAATTTCAAGTGTATGAACACTTTAGTGGCCCACTGTATGTGTGTGTTATTATAACATCCTGTGAAAGATAAAATATTTAAATCTAATCTACCTAAAAGATAAAGAATATTATCACTTTTTGTTCATATTTTTTTCGGAACACTACATGTTTAAGTGTAAACATACAATTTAAAATTATTGAGTCTTAAGCCCATTTCACTTAATTAGTCTGAGCAAATATTTTGCTTCAAATCCTACGGAAAGAAAATAATGGAAAAAGAAATGAGAAGTTTTATGGAATCCATTTAATTTTTATATTTCTTACTTAATGTTCTTTAGATTAAAAAAGTTTAAGAAAAATAAAGGCTCGAAGACAATAAGGATTATAACCTTTCATGTCATTTAATTGTTTTTACATTTTTGTTATTTTTTTCTTTGAAAAAATTTACCATCACTTTATTTTTCATATTTGATTATTTTTATCCTCTTTTAGTTTTTTATAATCTTTAAAATTTTTTTCCCTGTGTAATGATTTCAAACTTTTCTAACATTAAAGAATTTTTCGTTTCGAAATATTTTAAAACAAACAAGAGTACTTTTAAAATCCATGTGCAGACAAACTACTCAAATAAATTCATTTAAAAAACTGCAAACTTCCATTATTTATTTTTTTTTTAAATAAATTAAAAAGTAATTTCGCTGTGTAAAGATAATTAAAATGTGCTTTATCAATGCCACAAACGTGATAAATATTAGAAAAACGTTCACTAAAAAAATATTTATAACAGTGAAACGACAATCAACATGAAGCGGTAAAAAGTTTCTCTACATATTGGAGAAATCATTCACAAAAATGACAAAAATTTAAAATTATTATCAATAAAACTTTCGTTATGAATAGTTTTACATAGAAAGCGAATAGAAGAAAGAAGCTAGAGCTTACGCCCTAGTTCAAGATAAAAATAAGGCAAACGATACATAAATCAATTTTATTACTTTCGTGAGTTCGACAGCAAAATCGTCTGCGCTTTTGAATCGTGACGCTATTATAGACATTTTTGAAGAATGGTTGTATTCATAGATTTTCGAGAAGGATTGTGAATACTTATGGATCTATGTAGAAAGTTATGTACATATATACGTATCTGTCTCGTTAAGGGTTTCTTCAAGCTTTTGTAAAACTTACTTATCTGTTATTTTCTTTATGTATTTCTTGAGACAGAAGATTAATGACAAACTGAATTAACAATCTTGAAAACTAATCTTGTTCGACAGCATTATTGGAAGTATGTGCAGAATGTAAGAACTCGTGTTCTTGAATATTATGTTGTATCTGGCAATTATCTATACATATATATCTATATACATATATACTTTCATACGGTTTACTTTCCATAATATAGTTTTTGAATGCACTTTGGAATTGTAAATTGTTATAAATCATGTTTTTGAGATTCTAAAAGACTGATAGAAAATGGAAAATTCCAGTTATTGGAGGAAATATAATATTTATGATCTATGAATGTACCGTTCATTTCGGCACTGTAAATATTCAGCTATTCATTAATACGCAGTGTAATGCTTACAGTGGAACGTTGCTTAGCGAGTATTTTTCGTTTCAGAAGCTTACTCAAAAGGCGAAATGTTCGTTAAATGAAACATTTTTTCCTATATATATTTGTTAAATACAATAATGCGTTCCATGGCGGATAATACTAAAAAAGAAGGTTGAATGAAATTTATATTTTCTTGTACCATGGTATGAAGCAACTTGGAAAGTAAATTCAATTTGCAGAAAATAAGGATCAAAAAATAATTTAAAAATGTTAATAACTAGTTTAACATATATAATATGAATCCAATGATGTACACAAGAGTGGAATTAGATTGAGCGACAGATTTTTAAATTTTTACTCTTTCTTTCTAGTAGGGCTGCGGATTGGTAATTACATTACTGACCTAGTACATTCCCTGGTAGTTAGTATCAATCTTTAGTGTGGCATCATATAGGTGAATACCAATTGTGCGATATTGTACAAGGAATTTAATTTTGCCGAGAGCGCTGAAGACAAACAGGCATTACATGGAATCTTTTACATGCCACATAATCCTAGGATAAGAACTCTGTCAATTTTTTGCATCACGAAAATCCACCACTCTGGCTGGAGTCGAACCTGCAAACTTAGGCGTACAAGGCCACAGCGCCAAACTAAATACACCACCTAATTGTAATGAATTGAATTAATGAGGTAAGATATATTTTGAGATTTGATGTAAAAAATTTTATCTTTTAGAATTAAAAATATGCTTAAACTTTGTCATTCTATTTTTTTTCTTAGAGTCACTACAAAATCGTTTGTTTAAAATATCTAATTAGGATTTGGCAAGCAAATTAAATACATTACAAATAACTTATTCTAACTGCCTAAAAATCACATGTTCTGTACGTCAAAGTTTAACTTCTTAACAACATCGGAATATAATTATTTTTCAATCCAAGTTAAGACATATATCTCCATTGACAAACCAGATGCGTATCGTCTAAGAAAGGCAAGATGCCAAAAAAAGAAGAAAAAAAAAAGTTTTGACTGAAACAAAGAGAGATGACACGCGTGATCAGATATTTTAACTAATTCATTAAGACACTATCGGTCACGCCGTCAACATTTTCTTGTTGTTCTTCGTTTTCCGTGACAATGATTTATAATAACAGCGAAACTAAACAATATCACCACTTGTGAAGTTTCGTCCGTGATTCGATTTCGTAATTTATGAGGGTTGCGCTGAAAACGTGAAGGAAAACAGAGCTTTCTAGTTATTGCAGAGATTTTTTTATTGCTTAACGGTTTTTTAAGACTTAAGTGAAGTTCCCTTTCATTTTGCTGAAATAATCAATGGAAAGACTCTATCCAAGTTTATATTTAATAAAGCAAAATTCTTTTTAAGAACAATCTGGTTTTTGTTTAAACGTTGTAAATTTGAAATTCTCAGTATATGTTTTTCTCAACGGTGAGACAGTTCGAAGAGAAATGGTTTTGTTTTCAAGTGGATATACCAGAGATTCCCAAACGTTTTTATCTCATAGACCCATTGTCATGTGTTTTGGTCTTGGCTAGACCCCTGCTTAATGTCTTTTTGACAGTTGGTACCACTACTTACTTTAAAAGAACTAAATTTCTAACTGCAATGAAGTATAGTTTTAAACCTTAAGAAACATATGCTAAATAATTAAATTAAAATTAATGCATAAAATCTCTCTCACTGCTACATAAAATAACTAAACAAGAAACAAATTCTTTTAATGGGACTGTAATGACTTCTCTCAGCTCTGGGTTAACTATTTATTTCAACATGAAATTCATCAAAATAATAAATAAAAGGGTATATTCTAATTACAGTTTAATATCAATTTAGAGTCTCTTTTCGCACTCTCTTCCGTTCCTGGATTTTCCAAGCCGGGAGACGTTGTACTTCCGGGCTCGTCCGTAATCACTTCGAGTCTCTTCCGTACTCTCTCCCGTTTCCCCCGTTCTTTCAAGCCAGGAAACCGCTGTACTTCGCGGGCTCGTTAATTTGCTCCAGGGACGGCCGAACCGCTCCCTTCAAAGATCCAGTCTTTTTCTCCTCTCGTCCGGACCCTCTCGCCCTTTTTATATCATCTCTTTCTCCCAGTCCGCCACCGATCATCTCTTTGTCGGCCTCAGGCCCTTTTGGGTCTGCTGCCGCCTTCCGGGCTCGCCCTTGATGTCATCATCTCTGCCGCGCCAAATTCGGTCTCGTTTCTGCTAGTCCTAAAGAGACGCCAAGGCTGGGTGTACAGTTGATGTTCTGACGCGGCGGCGTCACCGAGTTCTGGGAAAATGAACAAAACAACGATAAGGCGCCCCTTTTTTACAGTCCGGTCAGCTGGGCAAAAGGTGCCGAAACTCGACCACCAGCTACGAAATTCCTTCCCAGCAATTAGGAAATTCCGAATTTTCGCAGTTTCGGTCGGCAAGGGATCTGTTGGAAAATAGGGGAAAGGGTATGCTTCGTCTAGCAGGACAGGTGAATCTGAAGACTTACAATAACAAATTTTCAACATTTGGTATCAAACTTTTGTCAGGTTTAATCTTAAATCTCCTCTGTCAAAGTGTCCATTTTTTTTTTGTTATGGACATTGGCAACTGCATAGAAACTCCTTCACACTAGGAAAGCAATTAAAAACTTTTTCATGATATTCCATAATTCGGGATAAATAACAGGTATAACTTTTTAAGGCCAAAATTGCTAACATCCGTTCCTAAACTTTACCTTAATATCTCCATTGCTGCCTATTCCGATCAGCTTCTCTTGTAATATGACAATTTTTTTCATTGTGACCATATGAATTCAGGGCCTAATGTGGTAATTACCACAGTCAAAGCATTTTCAAACCTAGTTTCGAAATCTGAATAAAAAGCCTTTAAATGTTGAAAGCAAGTTAAAATGTCCTGACAGATTGTCTGTAAGAAAATGAGATGGTTCGTGACCTTCATTATTATACTTCTTTAGCTTAATTCTGGAAAGAAACGCTGAAATGGTCCTTATTTTAATAAAATTTATGCTGTAATCTGTAACAGCAAATTAATCTCATTAAATTTAGTAAATAAATGTGCTATATAGGTAAAATCTGGTTTCCACTTGATTAAATTTTATTTTAAAATTGCAGTCCAGATCTAGTTTAATGAGAGAAGGGCGTCGTAGACCCCCATCTTCACATGTACGCCCAAATTATTTTTTCGCTGTCTTGGACCGCTTGAAAGTGGGGTCTATATAAACCACTTTGAGAACCACTGTGATTACTTATTATTAGGGTATGGATGTTAGTACCATATTCCCTTTTAATTGATAAATTGTAAACGTTGCTACGTAAATTGCTCTCAAGTCCTAATTATTTACATACTTCCAGATATACTCGATTTTCGCACGGGTGAATTAAAAGACACAGCAAGTGAAATGGAAGGATATAAAAATTATGAGGCCAAAATTAAATTAGTTTTTGAATATAGCTTTAAGTGAACTGTGAATAAAAAATCCACGTTAAAACGATTTAATAAATAAAATAGCAAAGTGAAATAAGTAAATATGGCTGAATTATCAGGTATTTCCCGAGCTCCTCTCTCTGTCAATATATAAAATTATCTAAGCCAAATATAAAATTTTATCTTTTACGCCACTGGGGGAGACGATTTCTACAACACTCATTCTAAACGAATCCCTACTTAACAAAAGAAACTTGTCGTCCAATTTTCAAGTCTGTAGGTCTAAAAGTTTTAAAGATCTCGTGATGAATGACAAGGTTGTTCCTTCCTGTATATATGCAAAGTGTCTACAAATTAGTTGGGAAATTTTGTAAGATATTAACTTCTGAAATTTTAAATGAACTAACGTATTTAAAACAGACTAGCAGTAATATATTCTAAGTTTATTCATAGAGGGCGTTAGGTGTCATAACTGACACAATCTTTTTTGCGAGCGGTAATCATTCTTTGTTTTGGCATTACGATAATGGGGACGTACAACGGGGTAGAAAAAGCAAAATGCTGTCTTTAGATTCATGAAAATCAATCTGCTGTTCGAGTACGACGAAATTTTGTTCCAGAATACAGAAAAAAATCCCGAATGGAGATACTATTGTTTCATGGTATTTATCTGAACTTGGTACTGATTTCCCTTATGCCAATCATCAAAGAAAAAATGACTGGAGGTTACATTTTTCAGCAGGGTGGCATACTTTGTCATGATCACAATGCTGAGGTACCATTTTAAATGGATCATGGAGATGTTACTCAATGACCACCACGATCACCAGATCTTTCACCACTGTATTTTAGTGGTTGGGGTTTTGTAAAGGATCAATTGCACACTCCACCTTTTACTGTGTCCAGTCCTACACTAAAATGAAGAATCTACACTGCAATTAATTTGATCGAAGGAAACACATGCTGACAAAACTGTGCGAACAACTGATTTCCCCATGGGCTGGTTGGAGAATAATGTAAAGAAGCCACATCAAAAATTTATGATAATGGTCAACTTGGACTATTTCTCTATCTTGCAACAATATGTACCTTAATTTTTTCCCCTGTATGTTACAGTGCAAAAAACTATCTTTTTGCCCAACTAATTTGTAGACACCTTGTATATAGATAAATTTTCTTTTTACACATCCCTGTTACCCCCTTTCCCCTTGGGAGTTTCGCCAAATCTTTAAGACCTTCCGCAAAACTCTCTCTACTTAAGAAACATGCCCGCCTATTTTCAAGTCTTTAGGTCTAATAGTTCTTAGGAGTCATTTTTCTCTTTGGTATATACAGATTAAAGGAATTCAGGTTTAGAATATGGTGATATTCATTTTCATAACATTTGCTTCTGAATCTTTTAAAAAATACTTTTTATTGTGTTTTAAAATCCTTTTCGATAGCTTAAGATTTTTCTCTGTTCAACAATCGCTGCAATTCATTCTATTATTTTTTTTTAATTTACTTTATGACTGTAGAAGAGATGTTTACTTTATTTCATAATGAAATTACGATCCATGTATATTCGAGAAAATACACCAGTACAATAAGTTGCATTACTTGCTTACGTATTCACTTATTTTGGAATTTTTTAGAGTAGGGATTTTGGGTTTTAGCTATAATTTATGTTGAACAATTATAGGATGTTTCGCTACCAGGCCGACAAACATGGTGGGTATGTAGGGGTACAGCGACAGATTGAGAATCACAAAGAAATACAAAGTCGTAAGTACTGTAGTTGCGACTTATGGTGCAAAGAAGAAGAGAAAAAGAACAGAAACCCATTAAAGCAGTGTTTCTCAAACTGTAGGGCTTGGGCCCCTAGGGAGTGTGATAACTCTACGAGGGGGCGCAAACATATTGAAAACTCGAAAACAAACGATTATTTAAAAAAATAATAATAATTCACTGAAAGTAAACAGAATATACTTTGACATAATAAATAAAATACATATTTACACTGATATAATACACTTATATAAATGTTTTATTAATGCACAATTTTATAATTTAACAATACTAAGTTAAGAAAAAGTTTATTAATGGGAGTGGAACCAATGACCCTATGGGCTTGTCATATACAAAATTAAAAACAAAAATTAACACTTATCTTAATAATTTGTACGGCTTATAATGAATCCCTTCATTGCCGATTAAAAGTTTCGCGATTCGCTCCCCAATGCCACTGTTTTCCTCTTAGGAGCGCGTATGTGATGCATTGAGGGGGAAGAAAAGGAATAAAAATAAGCAAATCCCCTTTGAAGTAAGTAAATCCTTCACAAACATTGTCATGGTCCTTTTATTGCAATACAAAGCCTTCGGAATAATTTTATGGAAAGAAGTGCACAGAAAAATCTTACTTCGAAAAGACGTATATATACGTTCAGGACAATTAACGCGTTGGCTAGACGTATATATACTCCGGTGGCACTCAAGAGGCTTAAGACGTATTGTAGCTTTAGCATCAAAGTAGAGAACTATTGAATTCAATACATTGTTATTGTATGGAGGGGAGGTGGGTGAAAATTATGATTGAATATTGGGTAGCAAATATTGAAAATTTGAGAAAAACTGCATTAAAGGGACAGAAAACATTCTGTTAAAAATTATACCTCAACAAATATTCGAAATTACGAACAGAGGTCGTCTAGCAGGCCTGACAGAGGCGTTCCATGGAATTCCTTACGTTATGGAAGAATCCGCCCGACAGTCTTGCGGGAGATAGTGCTGAACGGAAGGTTTAGTGAACACCAATCGTGCTGGAAGTCCTCATTTGCTTCGAGGTAGTAGGATGAATTTGTATTCAAACAAAGTGGTCGATATACTGATCGTGACTAGAGCTACGGATTGTAACGGACACACCAATCGGTGGTTGTACCAGGAACGTTACCCGAATAGGCGTATGTCCACATCACATGATCTTTAAAAGTGGGAATAAAAGGTTATGTGAATCTGGTTCAGGTCACATGAAGAGTCTGGTATACGAGACGTCTGTTCCTTCAATTGAATATCTCATCGTTCAAATACATGTAGCAGCAGGTAGGATTTGTGATGTGTTAAGAAATACGTGCAGCGTTATTGTCAAGCCTGCCAGATGACTTCTGGTTGTAATTTTGAGTAGCTGTTGTAGTAAAACGTTTCAATAAATTATTTTCTGTCTCATTAATTTGTTATTATTTCTGTTCTTTTTCTCTGCTTCTTTGCGCCATAGCTCGCAACTACGGCATTTGTGACACTGCATTCCTTTGTGATTCCGAGTCGTCTCTGTGCCCTCTATACACCTTGCAAGTTTGTTGGTCAGGTAGCAAATCCCCCTATATATATATTTCGAACAACATTCATCCCGCTGTATTAAATAAATAATGATTCACACACATACACATTGTTTTATTGCGCACTTTAGTTGTTGCTATTAATCTCTATAGCAGAGGTCACCAAAGTGGTGGTCCGTGGACCACCAGTGTTCCGCGAGGAAATTTCGCCAGTCTCCAGAAAAATGTGGTACCCTTGGTAATGGCTCCCAGAAAATGTGGTAACAGTGAAATCTTATAAGTGAAGTGAAAAGTAAGGTCCTTTTCCTAGTGGATACGATGAAAATTCTGATTCAATTCTCTCCTCAGCTTATTTATGTGAAATAGCCATTTCATCTGTCACAATCATCAAAACACGGTGCCGATTTCAGCTTGAAATAAATGTCTTGCAGTTACAACATGGATTCAACTATTCATAATCTTATTTCAAGTAAGCAGGAACATCCATCACACACTAGCAATGTATAACGCTAAAAGTTTGATACACCTAAACCATTTTTTAATTGCTTTGTTTTTACAGTTTTTTTTTTATTTTATTATGGTTTATTAATAAAACTTTCATAATTAGGTTACAATTAATAGTTTCATTTTATTAACTAGGTACATCTTATGTGTTGTTAGATCACAATTTTTTTAAAAATATATCTTAATCCTATTAGTGGTTCGCAGGATTTAAATTATGAATTTACTGGTCCGTGAGGTCAAAAAGTTTGGTGGCCGCTGCTCTATAGTATAGAAAAAATTCCCATAAAATAGTTTCATGTAAAAGATTGTATTGTTACTAAATTGATTTCAAATTAAGCGAGGAATTAACCTTTTGAAGACGGCTGGCCGATATATCGGCCAACAGGAACAGACTCTTAAAAGACGGCTCTGGCCGATGTATCGGCCACGCAATGCTTTCCCCTTTTAACAGCTTTCGAAACAGCATGAGGCCTATTACAGCTTTGGAAAAATCGTTTGCACCGGTTTTTTGTATTTAAAAGGGAGGGGATACAGTTCCCTTTTTCACCCTTATCTGAAAATCCTCTTTCTTCCCTTATGCTTAAATTCTCACTAGCGGAGAGTGCATAGTTATTTTTGCAAGCGATTTTTACATCTCGATTACTTAATCATTTCATTTTAAATTAATTTGATTCTTTTTTTAAAAAAAATTCAAAATAGTTTTTTTTTTAACTGGTGATTTTTAAAATGATTTTTATTTTTTTTTTTAAACTAAAGAATGTCATTACGTATTTTTTTAATGCATTTTTTTTTACAAATACAAGATAGCTCTCTTTTTATGCATCTGCCAAATTTAAAAATACTACTGTGTTTTTACTTTTTTATTAATTTTATACCTGAAAAAAACCCCAAAAAAAATATTTTGGAGAACTTTAACAATTTTGCATTCAATTTTGATAAAATTTATGCTTTATTAACAAGGTATTGCTGTAAAAAAGAACTTATTTTACTGTTATCTTACGTTATGTTAATTAAGAAGTTTTTAAATTTTTTTAATTTTAATCGAAACATAAAAAGCCTATTTTTAATCGCGTAAAAAACAAAAAAAAAACGAAAGAAGAAAAGATATTTGCAACAACAAGAAAATTACAGAAATATTCGTTACAGATTCTTAAAATTATTCATTTTTAGTTCTTCAACTTTATTTACAAAATGCAAGAAACTAACTTCGACATTTTTTATTTTGACAGTTGATGTATAAAAGTTGATCTGCGAAACAGAAACTTAATTCCGATATTTTTCTTTCAAATTTGTAGAAAACGTATATTACGAGTTCTTCAGCATAGAAAAATCCCCCATTTATACAAAGCCTTAAAAGCAAAAATAAAATCCTTGTTTTTTGTTATATATTATACTTTGAAAGTTCTCAGTGTTAGATTTCCGATTAAAAAAAAAAGTAAGTTTCCTTTATTTATATATAATAATTACAAAAGTTTCAAAATGCTCTAAAATCTATCTGAAAAATAGATATAATCAGAATGTCTAATAGATAGTTATATTAAAGTAAAAATTGGTTTTTTTTTTTTTCGCCCAGTTTCGTAAGTCAATTTTACGTAGATATAAAATAAAATGTTCGGGTGCGCTCTAAGGCTATTGAACGTTTGAAACTCGACTACAGAATAAATGGTTCGTAAATGAGCATGAAAGCAGGTTGTAATATATTTTACATCGACAAAGAATGCTTGTCCCTCTTGATTATTGTTGATGCTTGGGGTCATTATTGATTATATATCCCTTTTTTTGGTGTAATAAAACCTAGACTACATCTGCCTTCTTGTAAATCTTAAAAGGTTGCTTTCAAGTAGCCGGAAAACTATTCTCTTTTGTTGCCGTAAAAATCTTTAAGAGTGTTTCCTTTTCAATGAAATTGTCCCAATAGGATAAATAGAAACATTCCTACCAAGCCCTTCTACAAGAAAGCCCTGTTCTATTTTTGGAACGTTATCAGGAGAATGTAATCCTTCCGGGAATTGATCTGTGTTAATTTTTGGAGATAAGGTAAAATGCACCCATTCACTTAGGGGGGGGGGGCGATATTTGGCTAAATTTTTCTTCGTTTTGAAAAAGTAAAAGAAAAATTGTTGTCAGTTATCTGTAACCAACTGTAGTCTGTGCGTTAAGAAGGAAAGGTTTTGTAATTTTTTTGGGTTGATCGAAAGGTTGGTTTCGTAGGAATTTTTGGCTCTATCTTATGCACAAAATCACACCCCAAAAAGTCAGATCATTTCGTACAAAAATCAAACAGTAATCTTAAATTTAAGCAATATTATGCAATTCTTTTAAATTTTTTAAATAAAAAGTAAGGATTATTCAAAATCTAAGGATATCATTTTTTAAAAAAAGGTGAAAAAATTAAAAATCCCCTATGTTGTCCTTACTCGAAAAAAAACAATTAAGTATAAATAAGAATAATATAACCTTTTGAAAACAAGTTTACCGAGATGCATGAAGCTCCTCAGCAATTAAATATGTTTGTAGGCAAAATTTTGTTTTTGATATCAGCTTATTTTTTTGGTTTTACTATCAAGTAAACAAAAAAATTCAAAGTATTTTTTTTTTTTACTAATGAAAACAATTTATTAATGAGGGAAAAAATATAATTTTAAATTTCTATAATGTGTTTTTAAAAAAGAATTTTTTTTTTAGGAACACGAGGTAAATTGATAAATTATTAATATTTCATTTACGAGTTCTATTAGGGGCAAAGTAATAAGACGGCCCCCGTAATTTAAATGACGATCAATAAGGAAATGGGCCGGTAGAGCCCCACTTCATTTCCCCACCATTAAAATGTAAGGATTTTGATTTTTTGCGTATCGCTCCTTTTGCAATGGGAACCCTTCGTACCATTTTTTAATAAAACATGTAGAACTACAATGTCCATATTCAACAAGGGCCAACCCTTATAGGCTTAGGATATTCACATTTTATAGCATAATTCGAAACACCTAACTGCTTTTATCTAATTTTTTTGCCACAGTAAATTTTTTTTTAAAATTTTTGAAAATATAAAAAAAAAAGAAAGTTTGAAAAAAGCTTGTTAATAAAATGTAGATTTAATCTTAGGGTTCGTTGAGTACTATGAATTCAAAATCACAATATGGAAAAATAAAAAAAAAAAAAGACAATTATACATCAATTCTATCATTCCTTTTTGGGAAAATATATATGAAAATTTAAAAAAAGTATTTTAAAATTTTTAAAATTTTTTTGGCATGTTCTAAAAAAAAAAAAGGAAAAAAAAAAAAAATGCAATTATACATCTCTATCATTCCTTTATGGAAATATATATGAAAATTTTAAGAGGTTTTTAAATTTTTTAAAATTTTTTTTTGGCATGTTCTAAAAAGAAAAAAAATTATAAATTGAGTAACAATGAAGTTTCCAAAAAAAAATTTATGACAATGTTTATTGACATGCAGATGCTGTGAATATTTTTTAAGAGCTTTTAAACTTACTTCATTATCCAATTGAGAAAATCTGAATTTTTTCATTATAACATAAAGAGACATGAACAGCAATTGTGTTTTTTTTTTTTTTTGTATTTTTAATTATAATTTTGTAAATTTTTGAAGAATCATATTTTTACTTCTTTTTTCTAATTAGACTATTTTAAGTTTTAACACCCGGTGTTTAAAAAAATTTCCTACATTTAAATGATTTAAAATAAATTTAAAACATTTTTTAACATTTTAATAAAATTTTAAATTTAAATCAAAATTTAAATAAATTTTTCTTAAATAAAATCATTTAAATTTGGGTTAGTTTGTTTACCTTTTCTGCAATGATATAAGCTTTTTTTTTATGAAATACTTTTCACTATCACCACTGTTTTTTGCTATTTTTTATGCCTTTTAATATCGAAAGGGAAAACTAGGTGAAAAGCAGCTTAAAAGTAAGGTAAAATTTTTTTAAAAAATGATATAAATAAATTTTTTAATTTTTGAACTGAAAAAATTAGTAAATGGTTTCTCAAAAACATGTTTCCCAAGAAAGGGGGGACTATTTGTTTTAGGGATTTCCCAAGCTGCGAACACCCCCCCTATTCAGCGGGATTCACCGGTACCCTGCTTTTTGCCACCGATTTAGGTGCCATCAATCAGCGCAAAAAGGGGGAAATAAATTTCGCTGGGCGGTCTTTAAAGGGGTTTTTTTTTCACAAAACCGCCGTCTCCTAAAGGTTAAAGCGCAACAGTTGTAAATAGCTGCACATATACGAGTTGTTCACTTAGTATGAATTTACACTTAATTATTAAAAGTAGATAATTGATTTGTCTAGATTAGAAAGAAAAAAAATTATTTTTACCAAATACGGTGATTTTTTTTTCATTCAAGAGTTTCATATTTAAAAAAAAAAGGAAATGTTAAGAATATTTTAGCTTAAAATATTGGTGCAGATATTGTAAGAGGCCCGCGCCTCTCTCACGAGCACCTAGATGTAGGGGGAGGGGGGAGAAGGGAAGAAACACTCGGCATGATTCAACTAATCTATTTATTTCAACACTAAGAACAGAGACAATTTCAACTAATAATATTAGTGGAAACTTCGAAAAGTGGAAAGTGGAACAACGACAGAAAAATTTGAGCGATTAGGCGTTAACAAACTTGATCCTTATCTTAATTAAAGATATAACTTATTATCCGATTTAATCTAATCTTAATTCAATCTTGAAAAAAATGACTTTTTAAATTTTCCCCCTTTTGATAAAATCAATTCATCTAATTCTAATATTATATCTTTAGTAGAAACCACCTGTTTCAGTATATCTTCTCGCTCCACTCTCGCTAGAAAACTCCCCCAAAGTAAGTTAACTTACATATCACAATTCTTCTTCCGAAGGGTTGGTTGTGAATAACGCGAATTGATATCCCAAAGATTTCCCAAAAGGATTAATTAGAAGATCCTATTTAAATCCGACACAATATATTTTAACTCTTTTAGTAAGAAGTTGTAAATCCGTTGGTGTTTCATTGGTTAACTTGTAAAGGCCGTACCACACGCATTTTGGGGCAATTTTTTCGACCAATTTTTTCTCTTACAAGGATGAAGGGTTGCAAACAAAAAAGGGAAAACCTGACCCAACCCCATATATCTCCCAAAATTGAAAAAATTTCTCACCGATTTTTTTGCGGCAAACGAACATCCAAAATTATTTCTTTTATTTCGCTCGCACTTTTGTTGATGGGCATAAACAGAAATGGAGCACCTTTCTATTTAAAATATTATACGCCCTTAAAATATTATACAAAATTACACGCTACATCTGATGCATTTGACGAAATCGAAGCCGTTATCTTGTTTATGACGTAGGGCACCGAAGAACCTCATTGGCTGGAATTTGAAGCAACTTTTTGAGCATACAAGCAAAAAGTTGTTCGAAAGTCGTTGCTAAGGCAATTGAGTAAAAATTGCACGAATTGGACGAAAAATTGCTCGTAACATGTACGTGTGATACAGCCTTAAGAGCTTAGGTTCTAAGCCAGGAAAAGGTAAATGTTCAAGTTATAACCTAAATAAAACTGCGTGAGATATAAAACCTGTGCTTAAACCAAGACGTGACATACATCAGAGTAAATTTATTGCAAAATTATGGGCAATAATAACTTCTAACCACAGAATAAATATCACTCATCTTTTCTCATTAATGTTTTTAATCTTTTACAATGAAAATTAAAAAATGACATTTCTGTCTCTTGTCTCTGCGCTTCATGTCTTTATGTTTTTAAAGAAATGAATTTAAGGAAACAAGTTTGGTTTCTTAAGAAAAATTCCATTTTAAACTTTCAACATGCTTTCTTCTCTGAAATTTCAGGAAATAATAAAGGAAAAATAAGTATTTCCAGGTAATGGAAATACTTATTTCTTATTCTCCAATGCTTCAATCTTATTAATTTTTTTTGTCTCCGTGTTTTCTTTGCTGTCTCAACTGAGACGAGGAATTCGCAGAAAGAGAAGATTAATGATTTCATTTATAACAGCTCACAACTCTGCAATGCATTACTTTCTTGTTAGTTTGTGGATTTTCTGTACAGTATACTTTAATGTAACATTTTTGTAACTTATACTCTGTTTTCCGAGAACTTGTTAAATACTAAGAAAACAATAATATCTGTTAAAATTTCAACATTTTAACAAACCATCACAGACCTCTCTAGTGTGATTAATGTTTTAAGTTATTTCTGAAGTGTTTTGTTGAAAACTTTTCCATAGATCACTTTTATGTCCATTGGCTGCAGATAAATTGTTGCAACTAAATCTCTATGAAAATAAAATAGTACAAATAAATAAATAAAATTTGTTTCTTCATATTTGCGTCATTGTTCACCAAGATGCAATTATTTTAATATATAGTACTGAATATGTAATTTTTAATATATTATATATATACATACACACATTTATCGATTTTAAGAAATATTATAAATTACACTCAATGTAACAGATTTCTAATTTCACGTACATCAGAAACATTTAAAAATTATAATAATCTTAATAACAGTTGTTTGGAACAAAAATAGCCTACTAATTTTATATATAATTATCTTTTAAACAAATCCTTATTAGTATCAATTAGATTACTTTTCCTAGACAAATAGGATGCTATTATCAACAAGTATAATATAAATATACCAAGTTCTCTATGAATTTTCCTATATTTCAAAAACTTTTCTACTCATATCATAGATGGCGATAGTATAGCTCATGAGAAAATTATAAAATATTTATTACTAATATATTGTTTTATAGTATTAGCAGTATATATAATTATATATTGTTACTTACAAAATATTTCTTCCTACGATATTGTTATCACAGTAAAAACTCTTATAAAATATTTCATATATTACTGCTATAATTTTCTTTGTATTTTACAATATTAGTTTACTATATTTTAGAAAAACAACATTTTTTTTAACAATTATTAAGCTTTGAACTTGTATTTTTAAGTCTCTGAATCTAGCAATAATAGCTTACATGTCTTTGATTCACACACAAATCAATGATTATTTATTTTGCTTTTAATTATGGTAAAAAAAGAATCAATGTGCATTGAAAATATTACTTTTTTTTCTAATGTAAGTTCATAAGCACTTTATTGGCAGTAAAACAACACAAACATATATTAATGTCCGCACGTAACCATAGGTCAAAATATGCTTATCAATGATTCACACAACACACACACACACACACACACACACACACACACACACACACACAACACACACACACACACACACACACACACACACACACACACACACACACACACACACACACACACACACACACACACACACACACACACACACACACACACACACACACACACTTCTCCACCTGTGATATATTTATAAATACAAGTACAAAAAATTACCCAAGAGTTTTTGAATTTTGTTTATCTAAAAAAGTCGTGTTTAAGCTATTTATTCTGCTTTTAATTATGGTAAAAAAAGAATCAATGTGCATTGAAAATATTACTTTTTTTACTCATGTAAATTCATAAACACTTTATTGGCAGTAAAACAACTGAAACATATATATTAATGTCCGCACTTAACCATAGGTCAAAATATGCTTATCAATGAACATTATTGTATTACTAGAAAATTCAGTATATTTTAGAAATAATTGCGTTTTTAGGAGAAGGAATATCATGATATTACGACCGTTAAGGTTCTGAGCTTTAATATACATTGTTTTATATATTGACGTTCATAATTATTTAAAATGTACTATATTTTGATTTGTTTCAGTTTGATGTACAGAATGATAATAATAGCTGAAAGTTGTAAAATATATGAACATGTAATACAAGCAAAACAAACCTTTAATTAGTAATAAAAGAAAAATATTATATTTTATGAGATTTTCTCTTATTTTTAGTTTTTTTTTTGTCTCTAAATAATTTTAAACCTTTTTTTTTTAAAAATGTTCTTTTCTGCTAGTTTAAGTTCTTTTCCTGAAATAAGTAATACAATAGAACGTCGTTTATCCGAACGTTTATTATGCGGAGCAGCAAATATCCGGACCAGTTTTTTTTTGGACAACTACATGTACTGTATATGAATACGTTTCCAAACAATGCAATGCTCAACAGTTGTTACGCGTGGGGCTAAAATTGACGTTAAAACCCAAGGTCAGGATATTCGAGGAATTTCAGTTGTGTGATTTGGTAAACATCTGCAGGGAATATTATGTCAATTTATTTCCAAGTGAGGAGTGTATACGTGTCTTTTGTTGAGTTGTGAACTGCTATGGCTTCGAATTCAAAACGGAAGCGCAACGTCTTTAACATAGAGACAAAACTTGAAATATTGAACCGTCTCGCGTAGGCAAAAAGTGGAGCGTCTCGAGGACAGTTTTATAATGTTGGAACGTCAACAATTTCTGACATAAAAAGTCGAGAAACCATTTGAAATTAAGGATTTCAAGAATGCGATGAAGAAGATGTAGAAACCTGGATGGGATGCGTGAAGAAGACAGTGGATTTCAAACACTAAATAATGACGAGATTGTGACTTTTATGCAAGAAGAATCCAACCCTGTCAACGATGAAGCGGGCGAAGACGAGGACAACAACAACAACGAAAGTAACAAGGGTCCATCAAATGCTGACGCGTTTCCTGCGTTGGAGACATCTATGGAGTGGTATTAAGAACAACCAGAGTGCTGTCCTACTCAACTACTGCTGCTCAAGAGAATCAGAGACCTTGCAGCTAAAAGACGAAGGTGTACAGTGAAAAATAAGTGATTATTTTCCACAATAAAGGTTTTGCACCTATTTTGCTTTTTCTTCAAGCACGATTCCCGCATGGGATCATTTTCAATATTCGTATAGTATCCGGTTTCATATACTGCATGGATCGCATTCGGTTTTCGGTTATTCTGAATAATCGCGTATTCGAACGTTGTCCGGTCCCAATTGATTCGGATAAACGGCGCTCTAATGTAAGTATTTTCCAACGTCCATGGAAACAATCGAGAGGAGTTGTTTTGTATTGAACGAGATCCTACAGAAAATTGTTGCCAATAATCACCATTGTTATGTGGTTTTCACTTTGAATGCGTCAATCTTAGACTAAAGATAGTTTTTTTTTTTGTTGATATTTTCCGGAATTGCTTAGTTGCAGCCTTGAGAAATTTAAAAATTTGTTTTTCTCTAGCTTGTTTAATAATTCTATTTAAATCAAACTGAGGCTATTTGTGATTTTACCTCTTGTATGAATTGTGAATCTTATTAATTTGACTAGCTAAATACAATAATTGTTATCAGTAGCACACACAGGAATTTTTCAAGGGTGGGTGGGTTCCAGGGTCAAAAGTCCTCCATTTTTTATCTTCAACCATACGACACCAAACATATCTTTTGATTTTGTCAATTTTCGGGAACGAAAAAAAAAATAATTATTGAATAAATAATTAGCATTAATTAATAAAATCGATTATTAATAACAAATACTTAATTAAATTTTGCTTTCTATATACACAGGATAATAATCAATCAAAATAAAAATCAAGGGCTTTGAGGGGGACCCTGCCCTCCCCTTGTGTGTGCCACTGATTGTTATACTTCTTAATATGTCTTTGGGGAATTTGGTACAACCTTTATGTAGTAAAATTTGGATTTAGATTCTCTATATGATGAATTTGAACCATGATCAAATGACGTCATTTGAACCACGATCAAGCGACTAAGCTGGCACCCCCCTCTCCTAACTTTAACACCACACCAACGGGAGGACGTTTGAGCCTCAACATGTTTAACGTACATCAGCCCTCTATGCACAGCGGGGAGAGCAACCAGAGAGCAGCCTCTAAGCTTTCAACTATGCCAAAATTTCTTCTAACTCCATCATGAAGAAACATTTAGGCACGCCTCCTGGATCTGCTCGCAACAGCCAATAACCGTCATACCTCTCCGCAGACCAAGAAAACATCACTTTCGTCGTCTTCCACATCGCAGACCACCAGATATGAGATTGTGGGCTGCATTCAGTCCAAATGCACACAGATGAACGCCCATTTCTATGTCCATTTCTGCATCGGCGGGTCTTCAGCGGTACAAGGCTTGAACGCATGACACGCCAGCTATGAGTTCATCACTTTGACTACTAGGTTACCACGGCCACCATATAATGGGAATGGAAGATCGAAACTCCAACTCCAGTGCTTCTCAAAGTTTCAATAGTCGCGGCCCAATACTCAATCATAATTTTCATCGCACCCCCTCATACAAAAACAATGTATTGAATTCAATAGTACTGTATTTTGTTACTTAAACTACGATATGACTTTAACCTCTTAAGTGCCACTGGCGTATATAAACTCTCATTCAAGTGCTCTAATTTCACCGGACGTATATATACGTCTTTTCGAAGTACGATATTTCCTGTGCACTGTTATCCATAAAATTAGTCCGAAATCTTTGGAAATGAATAAAAGGACCTTTTGACAGTGTTTGTGTTGAATTTACTCATTCCAGAGGCTCTTTTATTGCTTTTACTTATTCCTTTTCTCCCCGTAACTTTTAATCGGCAGTTAGGGATTTATTATAAACCGTACGAATTACCAAGATAAGTGTTAATTTTTGTGTATAATTTTGCATATAATTTTATGTATGACAATCCCCTATGGGTTACTGGTAATTATTAAACTTGTACTTAACTTAGTATATTGGTAAATTAATTATAAAATGCATTGTGTAGCACTGATATATTTATAAGTGTAATACTCAGAGTAAATATGTATTTTATTTTTTATGTCAGAATGTATTTTGTTTGTTTACTTTCAGTAAATTAATATATTTTTTTAAATAATCTTTTGTTTATGACTTTTCAATATGCTCGCTCTCCACAGTATGAGAAACGTTGTCCTACTCACTTTGTGACCACCAATTACCCATGACTGAAGATCCCCTTAAAATATGCCTTGCTGTTTTAAACTATATTTCTTTAAATGTAGTTTACTGTGCCTTTGAGGACTTTTTTTTATCGTTTTATACTGCATTGGGTTGCTCTTTGACTTTGGACCGAAAGGTTGGAGACGGGCTTAAAATAAAAAACAACTTAAGATGGAATCTTAATTCCATATGCAAGTAATGGAAGACAAAATACGAAAAATATGATTCACAGAAAAAATTCTTCTTAATTCAAAGAGATATGTGTATTTCATTATAATGTGCTTTTATAATGTTTTATTCAAGCGTAATGCTTTTATAATTAATGTTCCGAAAAGCCAGACATATTAATTTGTGGGTCTCTTTCAGTACGGAAAAGTACACTTTTAATTAGGCAATCCATTTCCTAGTATTTGAAAAATACTTCTTAGGGATAATGCTTAAATTGCTTATATATTCTGTCTGAAAAAAAGCCACCTTATATTATCAAATTCTCAAACATATAAGTTTTATGTAAAAAGCTTGTTATCGTAAGTTAAAAGTATTTAAAAATTCAATAAAGTTTTGCTGGGAAAACAACTTAAGTGCGTGTAAATATATTTTACTTATACTGGTTTTTTAAAATTTGGTTTAAAGGAACATTGAAAATCTTTACTTTCTAAACTCGTCACATAATTTTTAGTTGCAACCTTTTTCATCGCATCTTCCCATAATAAAGTCTTATCTAAAAATCTTTAAAAAAAAGTGTGAATTTTTCAGAAGGATGTTATTTTGGCGAATGTAGCCAAGAGAAATGGGTTTTCACTGTAGGCGGTCCGCAACTTTTGGCATCGACCCTCTCTTAATAAAAGAGAGAGGAAACATTTCTCTATTTTTTTCAATCCCATTCTTTGTAAAGAAGAAAAAAAAAGCATCATTTCTTTGCTTTTTGCAGTAGCCGAACTGTAATGCAGATTTATTGCTGTTGATGTAATGATAGTTTAGCTTAAAGGACATAAAGTAATCAAAGGCCAAATTCTTCATACAACCCCATTGAAATAAATGGTTACAAAACACTGTGAGTACGATATAAAAATGGTTGTCAATTTTTTTTTATTTGGTTGGTAAAATAAATCACTGGTTAAACATTAAATATGTCACATAAATTTCAAATATAGTTTGCTTTTTTTTTATCCTACTTGATCGAGTATTTTTTCTTGAGTTTTAATAGTTTTGGGAAGCAAATTTTCATCTATATGCAGAAAATATAAAGTGCAGAGTTAGTTCTAAAATGTATTATTTTGAAGTAGTTTTCAAAAATAATATATTAATTCTAGTTAACGATGATGTTTTCGAGAGTTGTTATTCAGAATGTTTTGTAGATGTTTTTAACTGGAAAAATGGATATTTAGAAAGTTTTCTGTTTTAAGGAAGATATTTGCATGTGCATCTTAGTAATTTAAGTGAAAAGAGATTTTAAATTTGCATTTACAGAGCGCAAAATAAATCCAATAGTCGAGTCTGGAATATATTTAAAATGGTGTTCAAGGATGATGAACTTGAATGATGCGTTTTAAAAAGCCAAATATTGTTACGCTCGGGTTTGTAACGCTCGTAACAATGGTAACAATAGTACTCGTAACAATACTACTGAATCATTTGAGTTTAATGAGTTATGTATCGGAGATATTTGTGCAGCGTAATGTAGAGCAGAAAAGGGACAATTAGTTTTAATGGTTACTATTTATATTTCACCAAATAAAAGTGTAGAGCAAATTTTCGAATTCCTTCCCAAAAATTTAGTTGCCTACACTGTGAAGCCGGATCAACTCTTCTGAACAAATTGCCTATTATTTTTAGTGGGGATTTTAAAGCAGATTTTTCAAAAGACAAATCAAGCCTTTAGTAGATTTTTTAAAATCAAAATTCAATTTAATTATGTCGAATGATCCAAGTGAAAGCACGACAAAGTACGGGACAACGCTTGACGAAGTTTTTTTAAAGATATTTAAATAATTTTGAATCTAAATTATTTATCACCTATTTCAGCTACCATAAACCTGTTGTTTCCTTCTTAGAATATAATTAATTCACAAATATGTTATTGTATATTTCACATAAAATATTACTTTATGTGAGTACAGACATGAATAAATAATTTTATGTGACAATACTAATATCCCCTTTTTTTTATTCACCTAACTAATCCCTGAAATAACATTACAAAATTTGAAGTTATCACTGCTATCGCGTGTCGTCATATAAGCACACACACTTTTATTTAGATTTCTTTTTAACTGCAATATTTTTAGAAAGCACTAAAATAGATAGGTTGTATTAGTGAGGCATTTGCGGATTACGCTGTACTGGTTTGATTAAGAGCAAAAACCTACTATTCAGCTGTTCATGAGGATCATTTTCTCATCCAAAAGAACACTAATTAGTAATGTAAACAAAAATAGATATTTCGTAATAAACTAATTCCTTTTCGTTTAGTAAAATTTAACTTGATTTTGTAAATTTAACGGCGTCTAATTGCTAAAAATTAAACTATTAGCAA
Source organism: Trichonephila inaurata madagascariensis (assembly GCA_019973955.1). Taxonomy (NCBI): domain Eukaryota; kingdom Metazoa; phylum Arthropoda; class Arachnida; order Araneae; family Nephilidae; genus Trichonephila; species Trichonephila inaurata. The sequence goes on from BMAV01020190.1 coordinate 29,883, forward strand.
AGAACCAGAATATTTTGAGATTTTGAAACATTTTAAAATGTGTGACTAAAATGAGATTCAAGTAGATGCTTAATTCTCCAAAAATCCACATCTCAATATTTAAATGTAGTAACACCCCGGATTTATGCGATAGATGGAACTAAGTGATAACAGCGTAAGTCTGGGGGATGATTTCACATATATATATTAAAAAAAAGAGAATCTTCCTTCTCAAATAGTTTTCTGCAACATAATTTCCACGTAGCATGCCAATAACTTTTTATTCCTTGTTTTGTTGAAAACATACGCTCATCATTGGAGTCTAAATAAACTGCTGTTTGTAAAAAAATGCAGCACCATGAAGGAATCATCAGAATTAAATGAAATTTAATGCACAAACGACTTGTGTTAGTACAAATAAATGACGAAATTTTCAAAGCAAAAAAAAAAAAAAATTAAGTGTCCGAAGTCAGTATTTGGTGTAGCCACCACGCGCTGCAATAAGTGCTGATATACGATGGGGCAAGGAGTCAAACAGATTTTGAATGTCTGCTTGTGGAAGAGAATTCCATATTGCTTGTATGAGCAGCAAAAGTTCGTCTTATGAAGCTACAGGACGCAGATCACGAGCGAGACACCGACCAACCAAATCCCACACGTGCTCAATAGGCGACATATCCGGCGAATAAGCAAGCAAAGGAAGAGGCTGCATGTGTTGGGCTTAACAGAAGTCTCGAACAGTCTTTGCAACATGTAGGCGTGCATTATCCTGCTGGAAGATAGCTTCAGGGATGACTTGAAGGAATGGAGCGACTTCGAATGGAGCTATTGAGATTACCCTTAATTCGTAGCAAATTGGATCGTCCATGAAACAAAATCGCACCACAAACCATAACTCTGGGTGTTAGGCCACTATGTCGTTCGATAACGGACTCTGGAAGGCAGCGTTCACCAGCATAGCGTCTAACACGAATGAAGCCATCATGATCCCACAAATTGAAACGTGATTCATCTGAAAAGACAACTTGGCGCCAATCAGCTTGCCAGGCTCTGCCCTCATGAGCCCATTGCAGACGCAGCCGTCGATGGTTTGCCATGAAGAGGAACCTGTATAAAGGCACCCTTGCACGTAATCCACGGTGCAGCAGATGTCAACAAATTGACGAAGCCGACATTAGTATACCTGTAGCAGTAGACCAACGTGCTGCCAACTGCCTGGAAGAGGCTGTACGGTCATTCATCGCCATGCGAAGTTTATGTCGGTCGTCGAGCACGGACGTCACCTTCTGTCGTCCACTGCCAGTGTTTCGAGCTGATCGGTGCTCGTTGGTCTATTGCTTCCAAACTCGCATCATTGTGGAACTGTTCCGCTGCACACGAGTTCATATTGCGCGATAGGAAAATCCTTCTTCTCGAAGGCCGATAATCCTCCTCCATTCAAACTCCGTAAGTTGTAGGAATCTCTATTTATTTCGTCGTGGAGGCATACTTAGGTCTCACTAAACGTTCACCACCAACAAATAATCATTAAATATTTTCAACTTCCCGCTACATCCCTTTATTTACACGCTTTCAGCATTAGCTCAGAGGCACTGCGCCGCTTCGCATGCGTGGTGGCTCTGAAACTTTACTATTTTACGTAACATCCTATAATTGATATTGTCTGCAAAGTTCATTTAATTCTGATGATTCCTTCATGGTGCTGCATTTTTTACAAACAGCAGTGTATTAGAGGATTGGTAACCATTTTTTTTAAAACTTAACTGAGACCTTCTGTAGAAATTTGATCTTCTGATTGTGTGAACTGGGTCTAAAGACTAAGAGAGAGAGAGACTCAAACTCTCTTCAATGTCTTGCTCTTGCTCATGCATTTGTATGAGCTCATCCATTGTCAGCTCCTGATTGTGAAAATCAGGCAGTTTTTGAACGTCAGCTCTATCCATTTCTAAATATATTTGCCTGCCAAGATCGACAATTTCTTTAATCCCAATACCAATTTCAGTAACTTTAAAATTTTTTCCCTTTAAAACTAAAGACAAATCGACGAGATTTGAAAATCGCGTAACTCCGGGTTCGCATAAGTCGAGGTATCACTGTACTTAATACTACTGAGTATAAAATTAATTCGTAAAATTTACTTAATTCTGAGGATCACAGAAATGCTTAATTCACATAATGTATGTTAAATTTTAAAGCACTCAATTTATATTTCACTAGATAGATTAAAATGATTTTCAGCCCTTATGAAGTAAAGTAAGAGAAATTTCAAGTTTGGAGGAGTATATATAATAATAATATAAATTATATGTGTAAGAAAAATAATTAAACAACTTAACAAAAAAAGCAAAATTGTAATAAATAATGGCAAATCTAGAAATTATTCTACATTTAAAGTTGCTGCATTCAAATGTAAATCCCCAATGTTGCTACAATAGCTGTTTGCGAGTGTTTTCTTTAAGATACAGAATAATAAGAAATATTAAATTTAACCTTGATTGCTTCGAAAAAATATTTTAAGGACCGAGATGTAATTCATTGCATCTTTTGCTTATTTAGTAGAATGTAACAAATTAACAAGATGATGCAACTAAAAAAAGATCGAATCTTTCATAGCATAAGAGGCCTTAGTAATTTCCAGTACAATAAATGCAAAGAAATTATATATATCAGTAAAGTGCTCACACAAATATCTGATACTTTAAGTAGTGCAGAGACACACCTGTTAGTAATAGATAAATAATAATTATGATAGTAATGATAATATATGAAGCTCTTGTTACATGTTTTAGCTTACATTTTGATACCTTTATTTATCTGTTGGGTTTGATAAGGTTTCTAAATGCCTTATCAAACGTGTACGTATTTCGAGCAATTTTTCTTTAAAGAAAACTTTTTGAGCAATTTCTACTCTGTTGCTTTAAAAACGACTTCGAACAAATTTTTCCTAATAAGTTGAAAGAATTGCTCGAAATTCCAGCTAATAAGATTCTTCGTCTACTTACGTCATGAACAAAATGACAGCCTCGGCTTCATCAAACGCATCAGAAATATCGCATAATATTTTAATGATGTGTAATATTTTAAGATGACACAGTACGATTCAATTGACAAAAATCGGTCAAAAAATCAAATCTAATTTTTCTAGCCTAAATCATTCTTTATATACTTTTCTATAACCTCACAAAATTTTAAAACTTTAAACTTAAAAAACGCAGAATTATGATAGCATTTACATTCATTTTTATTCACATCCCTATGGCAAATCAAAACTTTAAACTTACTTATCTCAGAAAGGTAAAATAACTAGTTTGTCTTCATTTAAAATGCTAAGGCTTTTTTTCTATTGTGCCTAATGCTTTGAATTTTTTTTAACCTATTGTTAATAGTACATGTAACAAATTTGGTATGCATTTTTGAATCAAAGCAATACTTATTTTTTAAAAAATAATTGAAGTTAGAATTTGCAATTTTTTAAAGGTATTTTCAATAAGGATTCATAAAAAGAAGCATTGTACAAATACCAATCGTGTTATCGCAAAACCCATACCAACTTTTGTTATACATAGTTAGACGTACTTGTAAATCAAATTTCATGCATGTACGTACATTTTTGTAGGAGGAGTAGCATTTTAAATCACTTCACAAAATTTAAGTTTTTCCTTAAAAAATTAAATGTCTAACATTTTATGAAATTTTGAGCATTAAATCTGTTTAACATAGTATACAAATATAGGAGGCAACCAAAAATTTTTTGAAAATCCTTAAATTAAAATTTTTTGCTTAAATCGTACCATGTCCCTTTAAGCAGAATGGCACTCCCTTTCTGTTTACGACCGTCAACAAAATTGTAAGCGGAATAAAATAAATAATATTGGATAGTAATGGAAATACTAATGAATGTTCATTTTCCGAAGCAGAAAAATCGGCGAGTAATTCTTCAGTATGAAGATAGGGCGCGGCTGACTTCAGAGTGTATCGTTTTGTTTATGACAACCCTTCACCCTCACAGCTGCTCGAAACGGTTGTTTGAAAGAGGTTGGAGTTGATCTGAGACATGCGTGTGTGATAAGGCCTTTACAATCAAAATATCTCAAAATGCACTCTGTAATATAAAACAATATAATATATATCCGACTGGGATGAAAATCGGTAGATTTGATGTATAAAAACGAAAAGATAGCAGTATTTTAAGATTTAAATGTTTTATGCAGAAAATACAACTATAAAAGGTAATGCTTTGACTAATTTTTGGCTCTGTTGCAAGCTGTTGTCCGACACATGATAAAGGCAACCACTTGTTCCCGGCTTAATTCAGAATGGACTAAATTCATGACAATCACGTGATAAAGAGAAACACGTGTTCTACATTGAATTCAAAACAAACATCAAACTAATTGTACTTTTTATTCTATTTGTAAAAAATTTAGATAAAATTTCAAGTTTCATAATTGAATAAAGATGTCCAAGTATTATAATAAAAGTTACATAAAAGGTTTTTAAACTTAAAAAAAAAACAATAACTTTTTTTATACGTGTATTTTCAAATCAAGTATATTTTGTTTATTTATAATTGTTGACAAATATGAACTTTTTAAAAGAAAGTTTCTGCAAAAGAAAAAGTTGGCAACAACGAAGAACTTTGAACCGATTGGCTAGAAACACATGATTGCATTTATTATGTGACTGTGACGTCACATTAATTTATAAATTGATTGGTTAGAAACACGTGTTTCTCATTTATCATGTGATTATGACGTCATATGAATTTAGCCCATTGGCATTAAACTAACTTGTTCTTGTTGCTCCATTTGTATAATTTAGTTAAAATTTCAGATTTCATAACTAGGTAAAAATGCTCAAGTATAACAAGAAAAGAAAAAGAAAAAAAAATTCAAGAAGATTTCAAAATTAAAAAAAACAAAAAACTCATACTGTTTGTGTATTTTTAAGTCAAGTATACTTTGCTTATTTATGTATGTCATTATTGTTGACAAATATATGCTTTTTAAAATAAAGTTTCTGCAAAGAGGAAGAGTTGGCAACAATGAAGCGCATGAACTGATTTGCTGGAAACAGTATTCATCATATGATAATGACACTGAAGTTTAAAAAATTGAATTGGGGACGTCATGCCGATAGGAAATCCCGTGATTCTAGCCAATAAATTAAAAAACCATGGATCATATAATGAAAAAAAATATCAGTGTTTCCAGCTAATCAGTTCACGCGCTCCTTTCCCTTTTTTCTCTCCTTTTCCAAAAAATACATATGTATAAAAAATGCGTTTTTTTTTAAAAAAGATAAACATAAAATATGTTTTTTTTAATTTAAAAAATTTTTTTCACAAGAAATTTTTTTCCCCAAATTTAAACATTTTATAAATTTTAAATTTGAAATTTTATCTGATTTTTAAAAAATGCGATTTACAATTGTTTAATGTTTTTTTGAATTAATGGAAAACACGTTTTGTTTTTTTTGGACATCATAAATTGACCCATTGTTCGGAACACATGTCTTTTAATGATACAGAATTTCGCACATTGAAAAAAGTTTTTTTTAAAAATCAAAAAGCTTTTTCATAGAATTTTTATTCGCTACAAAAGAAGCAATCAAAAATACAATTACTGCTTCGCATCGGGATATATTTAGTTCTATTTAAGGCTTACACTGTACTCTTTTTCACGAATTTTGTATGTTTTATATTCAAATTATATTACATAAAATTGATTCCGAAAATGGAAATCAGTTTGACCAGCCATTATTTCACAATTTAAAAAAAAAATGAAGAAATTTTGAAGTTTTTATAAAAATTTTTATAAAATGCTAAATTTTTAAAAGTTTTTAATTATTTTAAATGATTTATGTTTTGTAGATTATTGAAAACAAAATTTAGTTTGGAATTTAAAATCTGTTCTCTTGTTGATTTTTAATAATTATTTTTATTGCTAAACCTGGAAAAAATTTAAATTTAAGATTTTAAATTTATTTTTAAAAAAATATTAAATTTAAGATTTTTTTAAAAAAATAACTAGAGCTCTCAGACCTAAATCCATGCTAACTTTTATAGAATGTATATTTGGGAGTATCTATAAAAAATTTCAAGACTCTGTCTGGAACAGAAAGAAACCCTTAAGGATTAGAAAACACATAATCAAAATCAAACGTCTGAGAAAAACTCATATTTAAAGTTTGTAAAGGCATAAAAAAAAAACTAATAATGCCTGTAAAGCTCTAATTTTTTATTATATTATTCTCCTACTTATGTTAATTAATTATGACTGAATACTTTTTTCAAAATTCAAAATATGCTTTTGCATAATATTGATAGTATTTGTTACGATTACAGATTATTAAGCGTTATCATAAACTTATAGTTTCACAAAGGTTTTAAACACAAAATAATAATGATGCAAACTTAAAACTAGAAATAACCCAGTTTGTGTAAAAAAGTTCTAATTTTTTCTCAGTTTTAAATCGGGGCAGTTTAGCCAGTTTAAGTTTTTTTTAGTGACCTTAAAATACTACACTATAGAATTATAATATATTTACTATAATGTAGTTTGGTACATCATGGAAATATATTCAGTTCTTTTTAAAAAATATTTTATTCGATTTTTCGTTTTTAAGTCTCCGAATCAGATGAAGGCTGAATTTTAGATTTATTATTTTCTGTCATATTCCATTTCTTCCCAAAAATTCTTCTATAAACCGGTAATTTTGGAGGATTTTCTCACCGCAAAAATTAATGAAAACAAAGTAAAAAACTTTTGTTTATAAACTAGATGTGAAAATAAATATTGTCTTGAAATCATCCTTAATTAAGTAACAATGAAAGAACATGGGAAAACTTTGGGGATGGTTTCCGTTTTGGGACCCGGGCATTTCCCCGGCTTTAATCAAAAAATCTTTTTCGGAAACGGGTTTTTAAAAAGAGGGCTTAAAAGGGTGCCGAAAAAGGACGTTTTTCCGGGCAAAAGGGAAAGCCCCAAATTTTTTTCCGGGGTTTTTAAAAGTGGTTTTGTTACCCTTTTCTTGATTTTAAAATTTCTTTTCGAAAATTGTGGGTTAAATTTTCTTTTTTTTTTATTTCTAGGATTGTTTTTTGACAATAAATTTCCCCCCGCCGCTCTTCGGGCTGATTATAAAATCCTCGAACCCCGATCTAAGTGACACTATTTTTCACAAATAAGGAGAATTAAAAATTTTAATTTTCATATAACCGATCCAGTTTAAATAAATGCGTTTGACTGAATTTGTCTTGAAATGTATGCCTGGAATACTCTTTTAATTTGGATATAAACGGCAGAACATATTTGAAATCTTATTTGCTCTCAAATAATGTTTAAATAACTAAGAATCTTTAAACGTTTTTCAGAAATATTAGAGAAGACATTAATAAGAAAAAAAATATATATTCCACAAATATACGCTATAAAATATTTTACTCTCTCCAAGGAAAGATCAAACAAGAACATTATTTGTTGTATTATACAAATAGAGATGTTCGGGATTCAAAGCATAAAAAAAAGAACATTTTTTAGTTTAACCTTATTTAATAGAAAAGAGCTTTTTTTCAAAAAAAAAGGTTATTTTTTTAAAGTATATAATAAATCTTCTATACATCCAAAGAAAATTGACTAGTGAAATAGATTTGAGGTTTAAAAAAGAACAATGGGCCTACAAAAAAATTGATTTATCTATTTTTTAATGAAATGAATAATAAACGATGTACAAGATCGAGGAAAAAAAAAGCAACAAAAGAAGAATTTTGATTAAAATTCGATATATTAAAATTTTTTACTAAATTTAGGCGATATACATATATTTTTTTTTTGTTCAGCATATTTTTTTCTTTACATTGTCTTTGTTGTGGTGTTTATAGGATTTTGTATAATTCGGAATATGAAATATTTAAAACACAGAAAAAAGAATATTAAACCTCTGAAAGATCGAAAGGGGAAAAACCCATTTTGAAAAAAATGCTTTAACTTGTTGATTACTTGTATTAAACTGAATAATTTTTTTTGTTTTTTAAGTAACCGCTGGCCACCGTAAAAGCAACACGCTAAGGAAGCGCAAATAACATGAAATTTAAACATGCATTAGCGGGGTGAAATATGCAAATGATTAGAATTTCAAGAGAAACTACTGGGCCCGTGGCGCCCCCCGCTATTTAAGGTTGGGATTTGACATTTTAAGTTCAAATGTTTTTTCTTGTGGGTTTTTTAAAAAGACAGAGTCCCGTAGAAAAAAGCGATCGCTTTTGATAATATCCGAGTTCGACAGGAAAGGATGTGGCCTACCGAAATTTTGGATTACCCAGGAAATCGGAGTCGTTTGGGGGCAGAACCAAAAAACCGAAGGGATATGTGGCCGTTGGATGGGGGGGGTACGATGGACCGACGGGGCAACGGGGTCTACCTTAGTGCACAACTTTTCGTGAGGACGGAAAAAATTTTGCGGCGTGACGGGGTTTTTCACATCACGAACCCACACAGCACATTGGGTCTGTAACACATCATTCAGTTCGCCGCCATTTGACACCGTTTACAACAGAGGGTCTATTCTGTGACGTCCATTGTTTATTATTCACCTGACGCAGAAATCATTGGTGACAGCTCCACCGCCAATTGTGCGATGAAAGAAGTATAAAGAGGTGAATGGAATTTCGAAGTTGTCTTTTTCTAGACGCAGTCACGCATCTGTCTTCGCGTAACACCACGATGGCCGGATTCGAGTCTGGAGACACCTTTGTAAAGAGTGATGCTGAATAGCTGCGTTATGCACCACCAGACTGGTCCTGCACCGTATTATGGTATGCGGTGGTATTGATATCACTCTCGCACTCCTCTAGCACGCATTGCCAGTACTTTAAACAGCCAGTGCTACATCTCCAAGTGTTGGTTTCAGCTGTCCTTCCTTAACTTCAGGGCTTGGCCACAGCTTATATTTTCGCCCAGTGGGATACGTGCAAAATCCACACGCGGCAGCTGTCCAAAGATTCTGCCAACGCCTTCGATTGAATTGCTTTCCCGGCCGGCCTGCTCGCTGCAGATCTTTCACCGATAGATAACATGCAGGCCCATGGTTGTCAATGATTGACCAAGATTACACCTCAGCTGCCCTGCTCAGATCATCTTGGCAACGTGTGGGTGCTTAGTTTTGGTCATATACCGCAAGAACACATCCGAAGTCTTTGAAGCAATGCCGAGGCGTGTGGCAGCGGTGATCTCCAACAATGGCGGCTACTCTGGCTACTGAATCTGGCAGGAAACCGCCACTTCATTACAGAAATCTATAAATTTAATCATTTGATACCAGTCAACATGTTATCTATAAAATAAATTTTGTTGTGCTATCTCTTGTCTTTTTTTGTGTTGCCTTTACGGTGGCCAGCAGTGTACATTACTGTCTACCTGGTTTTCTTTTTGTACTTAGTTTTTCTATTTAAAAAGACTATAAAAGAAATATAATTGACATTTTCATCTTTTCCTTTCTCATCTGAATCTTTATTTCGTCAACTGCCAATAACCCGAGTCATTCACAGCAGTTAGATGGCAAGAATTACTCATTAGAAGAAAATATTTAGAATAATAATTTTTCATGAATTCAACTGGATCTCAAGAAATGTCTATGGTGTAGTGTAAAAGTATGAGAATGAAATTCAAATTCAATTGCCATTTGTTAGTTTTGACTGTCTCAAAATTTTTTACATTACACGATAAACAAAATTGTTTAAACCTTCATAGTAATTTTAAGATATCCATACTGCAGTGATAACTTTTTTGAAAAAAATGGAGATATGGAGATTTTTTGTATTTTTAGATTTATTTAGTACATTTTAAGAAAAAGAAATAAGAAGAGAAAAAGAAATTGTTACTAATAAAATAAAAAGGTATAAGAGAAAAAATTTATATAGCTGGGGCCCGATGTGTACAAATAGTAAATGGAATCTAATTTCAATTGTTCATTCTCGATGTACTATTATTTTCTAGTCTATTTTAGTGACCTTCTGTATATGATATTTTAACTTTTAAAACTCAGGCACTTTTTATCTTAGCTATTATATGAAATTGCTTTAAAAAAATGATTATATTCACATAAAGAAGTATAAATTTTGTAACAAAACAGTGGTTGATGAATCTGAAGGTTAAAACACTTCTACTGTTATGCAGAACATACAAATGAAATTTCAGCAAATTATTTTAAACTCTTTTTGAGCAATCGCTGCGTTTGAAGTTTTCGAAAATAGCACATTTAGAGTAAAACGCATTTTAATGTTTGAAATCCTATGTAAAGTTATGGCACCTGCCTTTACTAAAACTCTTGCAGTTTTTGTTCTAGTGAATGGAAATAAAAAACTTTCTAATTTTATAAAGCTAATAGGATGGCCTATAAAATAACATCATAAAAATTCTTCACTTTTTAAAAAATGATGATTTTAGGGTAGTCGAATACCTTAAGGCAGTGCTTCTCAAACTTTCAATATTTACGACCCAATTTTCGATCATAATTTTTATCACTTCGCCCTTCCCCATACAATGCATTCAATGAAATAATAACGTACTTTGAAGCTAAAGCTATAATGCAGCCTTTATTATAAACTGTTCAATTTATCAAGATAAGTATTAAACGTTATGTATGTTACTTTTAGGTAACAAACATTTTACGTAAGTTACACTTAGGGAACAGAATAAGTATTATGTAACTCTTTTCCTTTATTTTTTTTAAACAGGATCATATTGCACAATAAATTTTCACTATAAATTAAATTTTAACATTATTATTTCCTGAATCATTTACTTCTAAAGTTTAATCATCCATTTTCAACATCCCACCTTTGTGAAACAGGATTTTTCGCCATGGTTACTTTCAAGACAAAATAAAGATCTCAGCTAAACATAGAAAAAGACCTTAGAGTATCAATATCTATATTAAACTTTCCTTTGAAAAACTGCTCTGCAAGACAAGTCCACTGGAGTCCCCTGTTTATATTAAACTTGTTCTTAGTTTAGTATTGATAAATTAATTATCAAATATGTTGTGCAGTACTGATACATTTATAAGTATATTATATGAGTGCAAATGTGTATTTTGTTTTTTATAATGTCAGCATTTATTTTGTTTTGTTTCCTTTCAGTAAATTAATATTTTTTTAAAAATAATATTCTATTTTCGATATGCTCGTAGGTCCCAAGTAGACCCTTCGTCTACCAAAATTTGAAAAACGTTCTTTTTTAAGGTTGGAGCTTGGGAACCGTATATTTTTGCAAAAATATTTTTTTTTTTGAAGAAAATAAATTTTTTTTTGATATTTAATGGTAAGTGAAATAGAATATACATGCGAAAAACTGTTTTGGAAATAGTATTACAACTAGACGGGGGCGGGTCCACCTAACTGGGGACCACCACATTGTAAAAATTATACAAATGTTAATAGTCATTGCTCAAACTGTAAATTGTGTTTTTGTAGCTATTTGTGATATGGGTTTTCCCAGGACCATATCTTTGATTATCGATAATTAGAGGTGGGATTCTGAAATGAATTATATTTTAAAATTCTTTGTATGACTTTAAAGAATATAACTTAAATTTCTAATAAATTAGATAAACTTATATTAAGAGTGAGAATAAACCAAACACTTTTGCAGCAATTGGTAAACCTGATCATACATAGCTTAGATCCTTATCTAAATAATTATACTATCCGCCTACTTTTCAATTCTGATAATATTACAAGTCCTAATATATAATTAGTCTATCTTGAATTCAAGCTAATGTTCTATAACGGTACAGAAGCACCTGGGCACGCGTGCAATGGTATGCACCTTGTATTAATGGCTGATTATCTCAGTAACTATGAAGGCCTGTCAATTCCTCGTATCTCTTCCTAACATAACTTTCCCTAAACTGCCATCCTGCCTACTGAAATTTCTGTTCTTTTAAAGCTATCTTATTTGCATTTCACAATTGCATTTTCACTTCTTGGATTTGGGTTGGGCAATTGCCATTAATGCTTGTCGTCAAAGAACCAGATGTTATATTTACAGAAAAGACATGAAGGCCCGTCTCATATTTTTTCAATATAATATAAGAAGGAGAAAAATAAACAATTCATTATCTCCGCATTTTAATCCCTTGCTTCTCGCTCCCGTCAATATTACGGGGTGAAATTTCCCTCTATTTCTCGTTCCCGTGATATTTCCTGGCTTGAGTGCTCAAAAGTAACGCACTAAAAGGATTAAAACTATCTAGTTCTTATGTTCGGAATCATGTTTATTTCTCACTAGATAGCAGTACCAGATTATTTTAGTAACGTGCTTATATAGATAGTTATTTTATTTTAAATTAAATTAGATGTTAGCACAATCAAATATATACATTAGCGATATTCTTTTGTAACCTTAGCTCAGTTCTTTAGTTCCGCTTTTCGTGAATACACGTAGGTTGTGTTCTGTGATAATATATATATATATATATATATATATATATATATATATATATATATATATATATATAACAATATTGCGTATTTATCACGGAGTTAGTCAGGAAGTACAGCGGTTTCTACTTTAAGTATAAATGTATCTGAGAGTGATTCTGAAATAATTGTTTGTTTTGAAAGTTCTGTTAGTGTATCTGAGAGCAGTGATGATGGATTTGTACTGTTAAGTGTGATGTTGGCTTTTTATCTCATGCTTTGAAATTTGCAAGAAAAATTGCTAATTTGTTTTTGCATTGTGCATAAGTGTAATAAAATTCTCCTTTAATGTTTAAAACACATGTTTTTTAATTTTTTTTCTTTTTGCCGGAAAACCAACATTCAATTATAATACCCCTAAATGTTGGCTTTTCTTAAAAATATTAATTTTTTTATACTTCAAGCTAAAATTTACCCAAAATTTGAAAATAAATACATATATTTAACACGCATTTTAGTTTACTATATAATTTTCTTGAATAAAAAAAATAGAGGCACTTTTAGGACCGTTTTATCAAATTACCCGACCGTAAAAGGGGGTTAATGGAGTTCTACGATTTCGTTCTTTTTTTCAAAAACAATATTCCTAATCACTTTTTCCTCCTAAGTGCGCTGAATTTGATTCCATATGTGCTTCTACACTTTGGCAGAGCCACATAAAATTGTCCACGAGTAATTATTGTTTCCTTCGATGTTACATAAACCGATTTTCAAAACTCTGCCCTGTGATTTATTAATACAAAGGGATCTTAAAAGGGAAGTGCGTACGTTTCAGTGCGAATGGTGTATCTAAGTCCTCTCCAGTGTCCAGTAGGATCCTTGGTATACATACAATTTCGCTTTTCTTGTCTCCTGATAGAATTTCACACTGCAGTAATTTGTAACCATAATATTGAACATGAATAAATGTCTTTAAAAAGGCAATTTGCAAGGTATTTTTCTTTTATGGAAAATGCTTTTATAATAATGATGTTTTGCCTATATTTAGCTAAGACTTCTCTACAAAGCCTTTACTAAGTGTTTAGAAAAATTCTCACTATTTTCAGAGTTGTTACTATCAATAATTACTGATGTTTTCCATTAAAATTTTTATGCTCTGATATATTAAAAATATAGAAAAAAATCACTTTTAAAGATGTATTGAAAAATCTTGAGATTTAAAAGAAGCTTTGTGTGAAGTCTATATCTATAAAAGATACATGTAAGTAAAATATTATTGTATAAAAGAATAATTTCCATAAAAGGAGAATGCCTGAAAATACAATCGGACCTCTATTTAGCAGTAGCTAAATAACGAAAAAAAGGAGTAAGAAAATTCTTTATGTGGAAAATTCGTCAAATAGAGATTCATCTTTTTACCCAATGTACTTTAGAAATCACATAACACAAATTTTAAATTTAAACACTGTATATTATTTAAAATAAAGTAATTATTCACACACATTTTTGTAAATCAATTTCCCTACTCTCTTTATTTTATATACATACCCATCAAAAGAAATCACCTTAGGGAAAACGAGAAAAAGAGATTGTCAGGGGAATACACTTGTATTTTTAATTTTAAAAATAATTTTGCATTAAAATTAAAAAAATTTTTTGATGACATTTTCTAATTTTAAGCAAGTAATTTTTAAACAAACATTTTTTTTTACTAGTAATTTTTTAGCTTACACTGCCACATATATCCTTAGAAATTTAATTACTGACAAGATCTGTGAATTTTATTTGAGTTTTATGTTTTGAAAATTACATTTTGAATTTTATTGCTCTATAGAATTCTAAGGTATCCGACTACGTTCGGAACCATGATTTTAAAAAAGCGCATAAATGGATAATTTTCATGATATTTAGTGTCACTTAGATTAGAATACATGTATACAATTGTTTTAAGGAAGGACTATGACAAAAATTATTTAAATACAATATTTTTGGCAAAAAATTAGCTTAGAGTAACCTTTTTTTTTCCAAATGTTTTCCTTTTATAAAAATGCTTACCTATTATACATCAATATTTTGCCTGTATATAGCTCAGACCTCGGTATAGAGGCTCAACTATGATTTTTAAAAATTCAAATTATTTTTCCAGTTACAACCATTTGAAATAATTATCGGCGTATTTTCTTAAAATTTCTCCCTTCTGTTTTCGTAAACCATGGATAAACGACTTCGAGTTATGCATTTTAAAATTAGATTGAGCCTCTGTAGAGAGGTCTGAGCTGAATACAGGCAAAATAATAGCAATACAATAGAAGCATTTTTACAAAGGAGAACATTTGGAAAAAGGTTATTCTTCATTTTGTGCCAAAATATTGTACTTAAAATAATTTTTTGTCATATGTCCTTAAAACAATTGTATACATGTATTATTCTAATCTAAGTGACACTAAATATCATAAATATTATCATTTACGCGCTTTTTGCAAAATCCCGGTTTCGAACGTAGTCGGATACCTTAGAACCTGGAGTAAACCAGTTCAAAGGTCATTGATCACACCAGTGCCGGTTTATCCATTGGGCCTAGGGTCCTAAAAGTAAAGCTGGATAACCAGATTTTCCGGTAATAAATTTCCGATCCTGTATGGTGACAAGGGGTTTCGTAGATCTTCTGCGCTTGGGACCAGAAATGAGCTTAAATCGGAACTGTTAGTCACCATAAAATGTGCTAAAAGGGCTAATTTGAAGATGTCCTGGAAATAGTTTTAAAATAAGGAGAAAAAACTATCGCAAATCACAAGAGAAAAAGTTCGTTGAATAGAAAATACGTAATTTCATTATTTGGAGAGTTATTTTACGAAAATGGGAAAATGTTTTTGGTTCCAGAAAAAAGGATTCTCAAAATAGAAATATTCGCAAAAAGAGATTTGATGATATAGAGGTCCAACTGCATGTAATTTTTCTTCATTTTGCCAAAAACTGCCTTTAACATTTTTTCTTATTGTAATAATATTTTTTAAAACAATTTTATAAGTATAGTCTAATTTAGGTGACACTAAATACTTAAAGAACATTATTCTTTTCATATGTTTTTTCAAAATCATGGTTCCGAACTTTTAGTCGGATCCCTTAAATAATAAAAAAGTAAATATCAATCGTTTATTTTTTAAAAGGTATCCGAACACGTTGAAAATGACAAATTCGGTCGAGACAGATATTTTTGCTTTTTATTTTTATTGAATAGAGCTATCTTTTGGCTTTACAAAATATACTTTGATTTGTTTCACCACACACTACCTAGAAACCCACAAGTTACAACCACTTTTATAAAAGTTAGAAAAAGGAAACCGGAAGTAGGTCTTTGATCCGCAGAAGTAGACATTTAAATTGCTCAAAATCTATCATGGCAGTCTGATAACTCAAAAAGCTATAAATGTATTTCCTATAAAACTTTTTGGACCTGATATTTATATTGTTTTAAGAATGAAGTAAAATATTTCTTATTGTATGAATACTTTTTTAAGTTATAGCTTGCTTTTTAAACAATGGTCTCATAAATTATACATTTCCTATAATGTTTACTCAATCAGCTCTAAAATTTTCAAATTTTGGTAGAAACATTAAAATTTTAGTACATTTCTAGATAAAATGCATCTAATTTGTTTTAAGTAATACTTTTTTACTAATAATTACTTTTTTTTTTTTTTCTCTAATTGCTTTAAAGTTTTATCAAAAGTATTGCTAAAAATTTCACTTACAATTGTGATTTTTGTATTATTTAGGTAATTTATTTCGTATACCTTATTATTATTTCGGATACATACCAAATAATAATCAAGCAAGCAAATAAAATAAAAAAAATGTATGTATCATTTAAATGTTAGAAAATTAAATAAAAAATGCAATATTAAGTTGTAAGATGATATTTTTGATTTATAAAACTACAAATTATGAAATAATAATAACAATTGAATTGTCTGCTTTAATTTGCATTAGCATAAATGTATAACGAATAAAATTCGTCATAAAAGCGGAAATAATTTAATGAAATAAAATCAAACCCTTATAAAATTTTATATAAAATTAAATTAATTTATGCAATATATAATGATAATTTACTTTTTCCCTTTTAATATTTATTTAATATTTTTCCATCAATAATTAACTATATATTTAAATATGCACGGCAGAAGCTGTTCTTAGAGCGAGAATTGAACCGATAGATGTCGCTGGTACCCCGTGGAGCAGGATAACAGCCGATTCTCCTCGTCCGGGAATCAGAAACAGTCCGGCACTCTTTATCCGACCTAGCTAGCGAGGTCAGTAATATTTTGAGTGATTACGGTTTGAAGTAGACTTCCTTTTCTGATCTGAAGGGTTGTGTGAGGTGTAGTGTTGGACGCAGATTTTCGCCTTCTGAGTTGGTAAGTACGCACAATCCTTTTTGTCTTTTGAGTTTTCTAAATTAATTGATATTTCATAAATTTATTTATTTTTCAAAACAGAAATTGTTTAAAAAGAATTTTTTAGAACGGACAAAAGAAAATAATATCGATTTTGAATTTTAGTCTTCGAATGTCGAAGAACGAATGTTTTAAGGACAGATAGTTTTACTACGATTTTCAAAGAGGGACAAAAATGATTTTAAATATTTAATAGTCTGCATAAGCTGAAACTATAAATCCACAAAAGAATCTAAATTATTTTAAAATAAGGATACTTTTAAAAAATATCCGAACTTATTTTTTGGAAACACCTGTTACTGCATTTAACGCAGCGAGATATAAAACAAAATTCGAATTCTGCTATATTAGTGCAGCAAATTTAATGTAATTTAAAAGCGTCACCAGGGATTTGTTGGAAACATTGGCATTTTCTGTTTTCGATCATTTTAAAGTTTTTGATGACTGGAATTTATTTTTTCGCATTCTCTATTCGTTTGCAATTCGAAAACTGGCAATGGAATTTAAGTATTCTAAAATAAATTGGTACGATTATAAAACCCATCTTTTAAATTACTATAGTAATATTTTGTAAATCTCAAAATGTAGTAATAAGGTTTTAAAGTCACAAAGAAGTGGTACAAACGACATTCATACTTAAATATACGAACGTTATTCATTTTAATTAAAATTCGATTTCAATAATCAAGAGATTTTATTTTCAAAATTTTATGGGTATTACCTTTCGAAGAAAGGATTTTTAAGACAAAGGGTGGAGCTCCAAATACATTTAATACTTACAAATGTTTAATTATACATGCACAATTTTACAAAGCTCTGTAGAAGCGTATTTTAATTAAAAATCTTAGCAGAAAAATTGTCTCAATTAAATTGACTCTTAAAGTAGAATCTATATTTATTTGTTCGAAAAGTGAAGTATTAATATTCAGTTTTCTTAAAAGTTGTAGAATTAATTTAAAATGAAAATTTGATATTTTTAACACTAATAAAAAACCAATTTATTTTAGTCCCCGATGTTACCGAATGTCTATTTGAAGATATGATGCAGAACCTTTGCTTCATTTGCGACGAATTTTATTTCATTTCACCGAAAATAATTTTTTTATTTTAAAAAAAGAAAATTTAATTCCTCTCTGTTTTTTAATAAAACTAAAAGTTCCGAGTATCATCGTATTGAATACATGAAATTTAATGAACTTGCTAATATCATTTTTCATACGTTTTTTTCAGTTTCTCTAAATTGAGAACGAAGTACTAACATGTGTTGTATAGAAATTAATTCATTTCAGTTTTCGATAAATTTACCTGTTAATTATCGTATAGATTACGAACTAGAATGGGATTTTTTCATTTTAATAGCAGCACGATTTTCTATACTACACATTTATTTAAAAGCATCATTATTACGGAAATAGATGAATACATATGACAGCACCTGAATTGGATAAATATATATTAACGATTACAGTTATTTTACTGGTGTATAGTATTTTATTCAATATCTTTTAGAAAGATTTTTCGAATCAAGTAATTAAGACCAATTATAAGAAAAATAGTAGCGATGTATAATTGGCTATCAGATGAAGTAACAGTTTATTAAAATTTATGAGAAAATGAGAAAAAAAAACTGTATTGTTACTGGAGAATATTATTAAAATATAGGTATATATTTCTAAAAAAAAAATGAAATGCCTTGTGGAAAATTTTCTTTAATTGTTATCTTCCTTCAAATAACTCAAAAAAAAAAAATCGTTTGCTGTTTGATTTTGGTACTAGCTTTTAGTGTTTAATTTTTTACCTTTATACGACTATTAGGTCATGTCTGAATGGTGCAATTTACGAGCACTTTTAAACATTTCGTTATTTTTTGAATATTCGATTATATATTTGAATAATATTTTCTTTTCGCAACGTTTTAATGCAGTTTAAATATTAATTTGACTGTTAAAAATTTTAAAAGCAGAAACATTTTTTGGTTGTTTTATTTTTATATTGAAAAATTGTTTTATAGCAATATATATTTCGGTGTTTTTTATAAAAAGAAAATACGTGCTATAACTTTCATTTATGTGTGAATTTCTCAACTATTCCTCAGTATAATATTTTACTTTTTAATTTATTCAGTTTCAATATAGCTTCGATTTTTTGACTATCCCAACAGCGAGATGGAAAAAAATGGCATATGAACTAAATTTCATTTAAAACGTTAAAAAGGTGTAATTTACGTACAAACCTAAAATTTTGTAGGGATATTTATATTAGTAAGATATATTGGAAAAATAAAATTATTTAAGATTATAATTTAAATGTTCTTATTTACAATATTTTTTACTAGATATTGTGTAATAGTATGTTCGAATCTTCATTGATTTATTGTTTTGTATTTTTTAACCGCTTATCGATACGTATTTGCGGAACTCTCGAGAAATGCTACAAGCAAGGGGTATATGAGGAGGGGTACATATTTAATACTAAGAACTAGTTAAGTCATAGTAAATTTATTTATATATTCTTTCTTGCGCTTTTATATATATATATATATATATAATCTCAAATATAATCTTAACAAATCTAAATAAAATCATAAATAAAATTTTTCAAAGTACTTTTATAGCGAAGTTCCTCTGTGTGGATATTAAAAATGCGCTATTTAGCTTTCTAAAAAAAAAATTATATCTTAAGTTATATTTCCTGTACATTAACTTTTGCTTGAGGCAGTTATATATTGATACGATTTGTTCTATACCACGAAGTTCGCAGTTTTTCTAAGCGGATTGTAAAATCAATTCTACTCGTAGCTTTTTCTCTTTAAAAAATAGTTTCTGTTCGTGTTTTTTATTTATATTGTGGTTATATAAATTCTTTTTTGGTGTATAATGTAATTGTTTCTTGGTTAGAGTTCTCATCTAATAACTCAAGCCGATCTTCTAATTTAGCTTGTATGGAAATTAAGTTTAGTTCTGAAAATTTCTATTGTATGTGTACACTGTTTAAAATTATATCTCGAAAACTATTTTTTTTTAAATAAAAAAAAAAATCGCTTTATTTTGAAATAAAATCATTCTGCAGCAAGGGTGGCAAACTCAAAGGATTACTTGTGCCAAACAAATAAGGCTTAACTTTTGTTGGGCCGAAAAAAAAATTAATATTAATAGAAACGTAAATTAATTTAAATAATTACATTATAATAAACATAGATAAAAGAACAAGAAAATGTAATGTTTGCGTCCTGACACTTGACATCTCTTCTTTGCTACTATCTTTTTTTTTATTTCGGGAGAAATTTTTTAAATTTTATTATATTTATTATTGTGTGCCGATATATTGACTGGGCCGCTAGTTTGACACCCCTGTTCTACAGGTTTTAAGCATTCAACCTTTAAGCCATATTTAATCTGCGAAGTCGGCACTTGTTTCGGTACCTATCTAATTTCAATTTAGAGAGAAGCAACCCGCAGTTTCTCACACGATAGAAGAATATGGATTTTATACCACTGCCCCAACATCAAATATCCCGTCAGATATGCGGATGATCTTAGCCAATGAGCTATCGTGAGATTTTTTTAATAAGGGGAGACAGAGATATTGGAAGACATATTTTTAGATGTATATGCCATTTTCTTGTAGTTAATGCCACCTGTCTCTGATGGCGTCAGAACAAGGTTCACGAAATTCATTGAGGAAAAGGGCTAGATGTAAGCCTGTCGTTTGCCGCAGCTTTGAGCACTATCGGGTGACAATACGTTTTGGCTCGGCTCCATCCCAATGTTGAGGAGAACACCTTGGAGATCGTCAGGGGCCTCCCACCTCCCTTCCTCTTCCACTAACCTCACGATAGAACTTGCAAATCGAAAGTTATTTAGAGTACCCTCATGCCGCAAAGGCAAGAACAAACAACCATGCCTTCTCTGAGATTCGAATCCAGGCCCTACGGCACAATCGTCAGCGTCACTACTATACTGGATGGGTGGCTCTGAGTGCTATTTAAGTACTTTTCAAAAAAATTTTACCTTTGGAAATACATGTATTCGAATATATAAGTGACTTTATTCTATCTTTAAATATTTGAAAGAAAAAAATGAATTATTTTATTGCATGATTTGATATATTTGGGAATCCATAGTAAAGTGAAAATCAATCAGAAAGGGTAACTAAACGTAGGATTATATCTTAACGTTTCATCTATAATTTCTTCCATTGATTTTCTCGCATAAAGTATTTGGGGCAACATGGTCATTGATTTCAATCTTTGTATTTTTTTTTTTTACAGACGGAATTTATTATTAAAGTGGTTCGAGATATTAAAAGTACAACAAAATTGTGATGATTGAAGCTTTTAAATTTTAAGTCAGTCATTATTGTTTTTGGCATGTAATGCCTAAAAAAAAGATTTTTTTTTGGCTGGCATTGTAGATATCTTAAAAATATTTCAATCTTAAGAGACGTGCGTAGTTAGAAAAGTAATTAAATTTTGGTTCGATTTTTTCGAGGCTAGACTGGCAGGTAATAAATATACACAATTTCTTGAAAATATTCCATATGTCTTGGCAATTTTTGAAGCAATAGTTAGAACTTGGGATTAGGAATTTAGGAAAAATTAAGTTATTGGGGAGAAATTAGGCATTTTTTTAGGAAACTACGAGCCTTTTTGATAGTTTTTATGGATTTTAGAGCTCATTCTATTCGATTATTATTTCGTGGGATGCTCTCTCTCCGTATGTGTATATTTATAAATTTTTTAATCTCATTAAATGATTATCGTTGTTAATTAGAAAAATTTTAGAATTACATTTGGATGATGGCTATAAGTTTTCAAAGCCGAAACATAGAGTATATAATATGGGAGACCACTGAGAAGATTGAAATCAAATTTTTTCATAATAGACGAAAGAGAGAGAGAGAAATTCGCGCGCGGTAATTGAGATGTCAGCTCAGATGTAACTGGACACTTGACCAAAATTCGCATTGAGAAGATGCAACAATAATTCATTGGTGCAGATATAATACTGAATTGATTTGATATTATAAGTACTAAATGTGTGTGTGGGTATATTTGTTCCAATAGAAGCTTAACATTTTAAAAATGGGAATTTTTTAATGATATATATATAACCAAACAATAGTTAATGCATGTTCTTAAAAGGATAATTTGGCTCTAACATTTTTGAAGGCTACATGGGTGTACTTCCTATTGCAAAATTTGTTTTTTAATTTTAAAAATAAGGAATAGTATACATCAGAAAAAATTTCATTGCGTCGCATTTCTTTTAGTCTAAATTGAAAAAAAAATACACGACTCCAAGTATAAATTTCACGTATATTAAGAACGAGAAATTGTTCTTATACATGTTATATGCAAAAATATTATTGCATATAATATTCGAAAAAATGTTCTTATATATTTAAGGGCATCGGCACCCTCTGCAAGGCGAGTCTTTAGCGGTACTAGGCTGGAATTTATGACACAGCACCAACGAGTCCGTAATCTTTACCACTAAGCTACCGCGGTCACCCAATCACAAATAAGAGTCGTACGTTAGGTACGAATTCGTACGACTGTAAATCGTGCAATATGGCAAATTCATTAAAAATATGATATCTAATTTTACTTGGATAAAAAAGTTATATTTGAACAAATTATACCGAATTCAAAAATTGATAAACAAAGTCAACCGTTGTGTTTTAGTTATTTCATTCATAATACTCTATTTTTATATATGGTCTAGTAATTCCATTGAAAGAAAGAGAAATAATGTTTCGGTATGGCTGTGTGTGTATGGAAGAATTTGAATATCCAGAATTGGGTACCCGATTATTTGAATATCTTTATGTTGTGGAAGAAAGAATAAAAGTAAAAGTTGTATCTATTCCAAGCAATTCCTTTTTTTTAGAAGGAAATCTATTCGTATACAATTCCGAAAAAACTTCTTGAATCTTAAGTAAGTTATTTTTGATATCTTCGATCAATCAAAACATCCTTAAACATATAAAGAGAATAGCATTCTTGCAAATATTGCTTTATATTCAGAAAATTGCACAATAAAAGTTAGTTTATTTTACGTAAAAATTATTTTTTATTTCTGGATAATATTCACTTGATTGAAATTTTTCGTATGTAAAACCCCCACTGAAATTTTCTCCGCATAAGAAAACTAAAATTACAACTAACAAGTTTCGACTTCAAAGAAACAAAAGCTTGTTGATAAGTTTTGGGGTCGTAAATGTTTAATTTCGTCGTAAATGTTTAATCAGGGTCGAGTCCTGATTCCATTAAAGATGCATTATACGAAATAAGTTCTATTAAGCATTAAATGGAAAAATGCCATTAACTTTTTAAGTGACAGGAAATTAATTGGGTACCTTTTTATTGACCAGCCGTGAATTTCGCCAACATCAGTCTTTTCGTTTTGGCGACAACAGTAAGCGAACGCCAAGTAGATGACAATATTTATTAACGTTAAACAAAAACAAAACGAGGCATAGTATCAGAATGCCCAACCGAACTAACAGACCTCGATTTTTGAACATTTTTCAAGTGACGAGGATGACATCTGAGTATGCTCCCCTCTCCAAACTACCATACTACACCAACAGAAGAAATGAGCTTAGACATCTTTAACGTGCATCAGCCCCTATACAAAGCGGTTCTTCAGCGGCGTGAGTGAATGTTAACGAAGCACTGTTCAGCTATACTAGGACTTTTGGCAATGGACCTCGTCATTTTGAACCATGGTCAACCTTAGCTGGCACCCTCCTCTCCTAACTACCACACCAATGGGAGGATATTTGAGCTGTCAACAGATTTAACGTGCATCGCTCCCTACACAGCGGGTCTTTAGTGGTACTGGGCTCGAACTCGTGACAAGTCAGCCACGATCCGATACTTGACCACTAGGCAACCGCGGCCTCTGGGTCTTCAGCGGCCACAAGCGCTCGGACTCGTGATATGCCGTAACGAGATCTTGACCGTAACCTTTAAGCTATCGCGTCCACATCCAAGGAGATAGTACAACATCTACTGTTTTGCCACTTAGCAAAAACGTATTCTTTTATTTAAAAAATAAACTTTCCTTCTCCAAATTTTTTACGGATCTTTTATCAAATTTCCATCACCTTGTCATTTTCGGATGTTCTGCACGTTTCACGTAAAATATTGTACCAATCTACAACTGTTATAATTCATTGCCTAATTGTTTTTCGCACCATTTCACGTGGATATCAGTTTCTTCCCCTCAACTGCAAAGGAATGTGAATGACGTTTAAGAAAAGATAATCTCGATTTTTCAAACCGGAATGTTTCTTTATGCATATTATCTTTTGCTGTGACGGATAGAAAGATTATATATCTGCATCAAAGGAAGTCACGGTAACATATAACTTCATTTTATAAAAAATTAGTGACCAAAATTTTTATCTTTCTTTTTTTTTTTTTTTTTTTATGAGAAAAGAAATTCCATTTGTTTTTTGGTGTAAGATGATGATGATGAGTTTGGTGTTTTATGGCGCAAGAGCCAGTTTTGGCTATACTGCGCCAAACATTCATAGGTCTGTGGTCTGGACGGGAAAAGAAAAAAAAGGAAAAATTGGATGACAAGATGGAGATCGAAATAGAGAAGGATCACTGGGGTACCCGGGTCGTGCACCCTTGTTTCCCAAAGATAGTAAGCCCCTTGGGAAAAGGAAAAGATCACTAGAGAGAGAGAGAGAGGTATCTTGGGATTGTGTGTGACACCCGTACCCACCTATAGAAGGTGAGCCCCCTGAGGGGTTTTTGGTGTAAGAGAAAAATCCCAAATTTTCACCAGTTTTAAAAATAGAGAATTTAGATTCAGGTAAAAACGAGTCAATGGAAAAGAGATTGATTTGTTAATGGTAGTGGATTGAAACAATATTTGGCAATTTATTGCTTGTCTTCGCAATGTTGGCGATATTTACACCCAGCTAACGAAAAGTATCGTATATCGTTTATAGAATAGTGTACCACAGTGTTTCCTAAAAATTTTATCGGCATGGACTAGTCAACGTCTTATAATTTTACCATGGTCCACTGGTGTGTGTATGGGGAATGTTGACTGTTTGTATTTTAAATTGCATTTGAAATGAATATAAAGAGACTTGCCATGGAATACAAAGTGACTTCTATAAAAAATTGCACAAACCAGAGAGAAATTCACCACAGTAAATAAAATGGGCATAGTTAACGCTTCTTGTACGCCACGGTAGTATTTGATACACGGACCAGGAGTTGGGGTCCACTGTGATACCATGTTAGATATTGTCCTCAATTTTAAACTGTGGCGATGATTCAAGGTCATAAGCTAGTGAATGCATTTTTTTTGCTGGTACTATTGAAGATTTGCCGTGAAGAGGGGTTGATGCATATAAAATATGTCTGAGGATTAAATTT
The DNA here is from genome assembly GCA_019973955.1 of Trichonephila inaurata madagascariensis. Classification (NCBI taxonomy): domain Eukaryota; kingdom Metazoa; phylum Arthropoda; class Arachnida; order Araneae; family Nephilidae; genus Trichonephila; species Trichonephila inaurata. Next base: position 55,147 of record BMAV01020190.1, read on the forward strand.
TTCGAGTCTGTAGGGTGGTAGTTTGAAGAGGGGTGAACAGTTTTTTCCGTATATGATTCATTAAAAATTGTCCCAAAACCCCCCCCTTTAAATTTTTTATGTAGCGTTTAAAAGTTTACCCTTTACCCTTGGGGGCGTACAACTTACAGGGGGTGGGTTTGAAAAGGAAAAAAAGAATTTTAAAAATTAATAATTTTTCAAAAAAAAGGCCCCCAAAAAATATTCGAAAAAAATTTTAACAAATTAAGCATTTAAAAAACCAGTACCTGCATTTAAAATTTCAAAAAAAATTCTTTTTACTTTAAGTTAAACAAGTTTAAAAGTTAATTCCCCTAAAACCCCTTTGTTTAAAATTAAAAACAAAAATAAATGAAACCTTGAAGGGTTTTTTTAAAAAGTTTAATAATTTTACTCCCCAAAAAAAAAAACGGGATCGTAAAAATTTTAACCCCAAAAACGCTTTGGTGAGGAGTTTTAAAACAAATAAAGATAAATATTTATTTTAAACCAAAGATAGTATTATTAAATTATACATTTTTAAATGTTTTAAGGGGGGGCGATAAAAATTATGATCAAATATTGGGCGAAATATTGAAACTTTTGAGAAGCACTGTTTTATTTGCTTTATAAAAAAAATTAAAAAATTCGATCGTGTAAAAAATACTTTTTAATTTGGGATCCAGCTTTTTTGAACTATTATCGTTTTAAATTACAAAAATATTGATAATCAATTCATAATTTTAAAATAAAAAGAAAAAAGGGTGACACCCAAAGCCCTTTAATTCCTTTTCAACCTTTTTAAGGGGGTTTGGTTTAATATGGCCATGGCCATTTAAAAAAGGGGTTCCCCCGGGGGGCGGCTAAATTTAAAAATTTTCGGAGCGGAAATTCCCCTTGGGGGGGGTAGGGGGGGGCCCCGGGGCCCCGTCCCAAATTTTAAAAAAGGGGCCCCCCAAAAACCCCTTCTAAATGCGCGAAAACCCCCTCACCCCCCCTAAATCTTTTTTAAATACGAAAAAGATTTCCTAAATATCAGGCTTTCGGTTTTTATCTTTAAAAATTTTGGGATACTTTGGGTTTTAAACTTGGGTTACTATTTAAAAAAAAAAAAAACCTTGGGGAAATTTAAATGAGTTAGCAACAAAAGGGGA